>CM048755.1:564767196-565057196 GCA_026315105.1 Locusta migratoria | reverse complement strand
CAAATATCCATGCCCGAGAGGGGATTCGAACCCCGACCGTGCAGAACGTGACTGGCGCGCCGCAGAGCGCTCGGCCACCGCGTCCGGCAGATTTTTATGATTTATCGTGTTAAATACTTAAAACCAAAACATAAGGATCACATTATTAATGTTTCCCCATCCTAGATTCTTCCACTGAAAAAACTCCAGATAGAGAATATTCCTGCAGGGGTAGGTTAGGGCCTACAACATCTACATATAGGGTGAGTAAAAAGTCGCAGTAGACCCTAATCTCCTGGTCCGTATGGAATACCTGTTCGGTTATTCAAAGAGTATTCTGTGGCATTGGCCCCTTACTTATCTTGCATTTATCGTGAATCCTTAATTCAGTGCTAAGTTCCCTATGATTGGAAAAAAGCGCAGGTGACTCCAGTTAATAAGGAAGCTAAAAGAACTGACCCACATCATTACAGGCCAACATCGTTCAGTTGCAATCAGTTTCCTGTACAATTTTGGAGCATATTCTAAGTTCGAATATAGTGAATTTCCTTGAGACGGAAAAGCTTCTTTCTATGAATAAGCACGGGTTTAGAAAACATCGTTCATGTGAAACTCAACTTGTCCTTTCCTCACATGACATCTTGCGAGCCACGGATGAAGGGCAACAGACGGATTGTGTTCTTCTCGACTTCAAAAAGGCATTTGACGCGGTGCCACACTGCAGACTGCTAACGAAGATACGAGCATATGGAATAGATTCTCAGATTTGTGAATGGCTGGAAGACTTCCTAAGCTATAGAACGCAGTACGTTGTGTTCTCGACGACGAGTGTTCATCAGAGACGAATGTATCGTCAGGCGTGCCCCAGAGTAGTGTGACAGGACCGCTATTATTTTCTATCTATATAAATGATGTGATGCACAAAGTAACAATTTGCGGATGTTTGCTGATGATACTGTGGTGTATGAGAGGTGTCGTCTTTCTATGACTGTAATAGCATGCAGGATGACTTATACAAAATGTCTAGTTCGTGTGAAGAATGGCAGCTAGCTCTAAATGTAGAAAAGTGTATGGTGATGCACATAAGTAGGAAAAAGAAATCCCATAATGTTCGAATACAGCATTAGTAGTGAACGTCTTGATGCACTCACGTCGTTAAAATATATAGGCGTAACATTGCAGAGCGATGTGAAATGGAACGATCATGTAAGGACAGTTGTGAGTAAGGCGGACAGCTGACTTAGGTTTATTGGGGGAATTTTGGGAAGATGGTACTTCATCCGTAAAGGAGACCGCGTATAAAACGCTTGTACGACCACGTCTTGAGTATTGCTCAAGTATTTGGGACCCGCAGCAGATCAGTTTAAAGGAAGACATAGAAGCAGTTCAGAGGCGAGCAGCTAGGCTCGTTACTGGTAGGTTCGACCAATGCGCGAGTGTCACGGAAATGCTCAGGGAACTCAAATGGGGATCTTCATCTACATGGGATACTCTGAAAATCATATTTAAGTGCCTGGCAGAGATCGCTGGAGGAAAGACGACAAGCTTTTCGAGAAATTCTGTTGAAGAAATTTAGAGGCCCGGAATTTGAAGCTGAGTGTAGAACGATCTTCCTGCCGCCTACTTACATTTCGCGTAATGATCACAAAGACAAGATATGGACAATTAGGGCTCGTACAGAGGCTCATATACATTCCTTTTTCCATTGTTCTCTTTGTGAGTGCGATAAGAACGGAAATGCCTAATATTGGTACAGCGTACCCACCGTCACGCACTTTACGGTGGATTGCGGTGTATATACATATGTAGATGTATTATTTCAAAAACTCTGCAGGAACTGAGAACGTGAATAGTCCAGTAAGATATGGGTGAGTTGCTCTATCTTTCACGGTATTTGCCGAATAAGGGCGCCATCTTGAAATCGATAATCTTGAATCTAAGTCAAATGTTTTATAAATGGAAAGGGTGTGTCGTGATATTTCAATAACAGCATTTAGGCTCCTCTTCTGTTATTCCCATTGTACGTAGGTGTTTTTTGAAATACCCATGGCCTGTCAGCAATCCAACCATGAGTCTAATCTCTCTCCTGTTCAGGCCCAGGATTGCAGAGCTTCTTTTAAAACATGGCTTTGGCATCATTACCTTGCAATGTTTTTGTTGATGGACTTTGGTCCAATATTCTACGTGCTGTCTTCTGAGCCAGTTACGTAGCTCCAATTTGATCATTGCCTTGGTGATTGTCAGGACAGGTTCCGGTCCAATAAATGGAGTCTCTGCCCACATCCTGGTTAATCTGTCGGCATGTTCGTTGCCACTGATCCCCGAGTGGCCAGGGACCCACAATAGGTTTACTCTATTGCTTTCCCCTAGCTCTACCAGAACCCTGTGACATTCTGCAACAATTTTAGACCTTGTTGCAGGAGCTGCCAGTGATCTCAGGACTGCCTGGCTGTCTGAATAGATATAGATGCTACGATCTTTGTAGCACCTACGCAAATTCTCCTCCACACACGCCCTGATGGCAGTGATTGCGGCCTGGAATACTGAGGCCAGTTTTCCTTGAGAGATGACGCCCTCCAGTCTTGGCTGCATCCCATATACCCCGGTCCCAACACCTTGGTCGGATTTTGACCCGTCAGTGAATCAGACAATATCCCCCGTACGGTGTCGAACTCATTTCTCCCATTGCTCCCTACTTCCAATTGTTATATTGAAAGGCTTGTTGAAGGAGTATGTGCCAGCTGTCACCAGTGCCACATCGTTACAGCGCTAAGTATCTGAATTTAATTTGTGTCAAATTTAATTTGCCAGTCTAGTTCATTTTCGGTAGTACTGTTTTAAGAGGTTTATTCCCGCGTACTTGCAGATTTCGTTTGTACTACTGTTTTAATTGTTTATTCTATCGTATTTGATAAATACCGTTGTTTAGTCTTCGTCTTTGACCGGTGTATTTCAAAACAAGTCAGAGACCGTTACTAAGCTCGTTATCAGTCAGTCCAGTGCCAGCTGTCACCAGTGCCACATCGTTACAGCGCTAAGTATCTGAATTTAATTTGTGTCAAATTTAATTTGCCAGTGTAGTTCATTTTCGGTAGTACTGTTTTAAGAGGTTTATTCCCGCGTACTTGCAGATTTCGTTTGTACTACTGTTTTAATTGTTTATTCTATCGTATTTGATAAATACCGTTGTGTTTAGTCTTCGTCTTTGACCGGTGTATTTCAAAACAAGTCAGAGACCGTTACTAAGCTCGTTATCAGACAGTCCAGTGCCAGCTGCCACGAGTGCCGCAGCGTTAACAGCGGTAAACTGCCGGACTCAGTTTTGTTGATTCGACAGTGTAGTTACTACTGACCACAGTTAAGTCAGCAGCCAGCCGCCTTCATTAGAGTACTAGGCTTCTTTAAAGTTGTTAATTGCTGTTAATTGTATCGATAGGATGGATAGGATGTGTGCCTGCTGTGTGCGGACGCAGGAGGAGTTGGCCGCGGTTCGCGAACAGCTGAGCGTGCTGTTGGCTACGGTCAGCCGTCTTCAGGCTGCTGTCTCGGGGTGCAGCGATGGTGGGGAGTCTGGTTCGTCGAGTGGGACACCTCAGGTGTCTCACGCTACGCTCTCTGTCCCTGCTACCGAGGCACCTTCAGGTGTACCGGACGTCGTCGAGCCGCCTTCTCCGCAAGGGGAGTGGCGGGTTGTACGGCGTTCGCGTCGCTCGAGGCGGAAGGCCAATGTGGAGGCTGGACGTCCGTCCGCGCCCGTTCGTCCTGTGAGTGGAGGTGTGGCCACTCCTTCAGCAGGGTCCGAGCAGGTGCACGGGGGGAGGGGATTATTAGTTATTGGGAGCTCCAATGTCAGGCGCGTGATGGAGCCCCTTAGGCAGATAGCGTCCAGATCTGGAAGGAATTCCAACGTGCACTCGGTGTGTTTGCCGGGGGGCCTCATCCGAGATGTGGAGGCGGCCTTGCCGGCGGCTATCGAGGGTGCGGGGTGCAGTCGACTGCAAGTCGTAGCTCACGTCGGCACCAATGACGCTTGTCGCTTGGGTTCTGAGGACATCCTCAGGTCCTACGAGCGGCTGGCGGAATTGGTGAAGGCTGCTGCCTTCGCACGCGGGGTGCAAGCAGAGCTGTCGATTTGCAGCATTGTTCCCAGGGTTGATCGGGGTCCTTTGGTTTGGAGCCGAGTGGAGGGTCTGAACCAGAGGCTTCGCCGACTCTGTGACAGTCATGGCTGCAGATTTCTGGATCTGCGTTATCGGGTGGGGAATTGTAGGGTGCCCCTAGATAGATCAGGGGTGCACTACACTAAGGAAGCGGCTACTCGGGTAGCAGAGTACTTGTGGAGTGCACATGGGGGTTTTTTAGGCTAGGCGCTAACTCTGATGAGCACTCGCCTGTCAGTATTCAAACAGCGAATTCAGGCCACGTTCGGAACAAGAATTCGAACATAAAAATATTAGCCGCGAACTTACAAAGTATTAGAAACAAAGTTCCCGAATTTGCAGCGCTGCATGGAAGTTATTGCGCTCAGATAGTTTTAGGCACCGAAAGCTGGCTAAATGATGATGTGGCAAGTTCAGAAATATTTAGCGAATCGTGGAATGTATATCGGAAAGATAGATCTGATACAACTGGAGGAGGAGTGTTCATCGCTGTGGACAAAGATATTGTTTCTACTGAGATAGAGGTTGAAAGTAACTGTGAAGTTATCTGGGCACGCATAACAGGTCTAAAAGAAGTAAAGTTAATAGTTGGGTGTTTTTACCGGCCCCCCAGTGCTGCTGTAGCAGTTTTAGAATCATTCAAGGAAAGTCTACACCAGGTAGTGCATAGGTATCCGGGCCATGCAATATTAGTCGGAGGTGACTTCAACCTTAAGAGTATAGATTGGGACCTCGCTAGTTACATTTCAGGCGGTACAGACAAGCAGTCTTGCGAGCTACTTTTGGACACATTCTCCGAAAACTGTCTTGAGCAGTTAAACCGGCAACCCACGCGCAATGGAAATATTCTAGACCTTATAGCCACAAACAGGCCTGACCTTATTAACGATGTCTGTGTAGAGACAGGAATTAGTGATCACGATATCGTCATAGCGTCGATGGTGACCAAAGTTCATAAACCAGTCAAGAAGGCTAGGAGCGTGTTTTTGTTGGGAAAAGCCGACAAGCAAATGTTACGATCGCACTTAGAAAATGAATGGGCATCGTTTAATTCTGGGACTATGGATGTAGAGGAATTGTGGACTAAATTTAAATGCATTGTTAATGAAGGGTTAGAGAAATATGTGCCAGTAAAGACGATTAAGGATGGAAAAGATCCACCGTGGTATAATAATAATGTTAGAAAGCTGCTGAGAAAGCAAAGGCTGTTGCACTCTCGATTCAAAAAGGAACACGCAAATAATGACAGGCAAAAGTTAGTAGAGATTCGTGCGTCTATAAAAAGATCGATGCGTGAAGCATACAATAATTATCACAGCCATACCTTAGCAAAAGATCTTTCCGAGAACCCGAAAAAATTCTGGTCCTATGTAAAATCGATAAGCGGGTCAAAGCCCACTGTCCAGTCACTAGTTGATCATTCCGGGGCAGTAATAGAAGAAAGCAAACGGAAAGCTGAAGTTCTAAATTTAACCTTTAAGAAATCTTTCACGCAGGAGGACCGCACAAATATACCAACATTTGATCAACGTACCAATTCCGAAATGGGGGACATAGCAATAGGTATTTCCGGTGTAGAGAAGCAGCTGAGAGAGCTAAATACGAAAAAGTCTGCTGGTCCGGATGGAATACCAGTTCGGTTTTACAAAGACTATTCTGCGGCATTGGCCCCCTACTTAGCTTGCATTTATAGCGAATCTTTAATTCAGCGCAAAGTTCCTAGTGATTGGAAAAAAGCGCAGGTGACTCCCGTGTATAAGAAAGGAAAGAGAACTGACCCATACAATTACAGGCCAATATCGTTGACATCGGTTTCATGTAGAATTTTGGAGCATATTCTCAGTTCGAATATAGTAAATTTCCTTGAAACGGAAAAGCTTCTTTCCATGAATCAGCACGGGTTTAGGAAACATCGTTCATGTGAAACTCAGCTTGCCTTTTTCTCACATGACATCTTGCGAGCCATGGACGAAGGGCAACAGGCGGATTGTGTTTTTCTCGACTTCAAAAAGGCGTTCGACACGGTACCACACTGCAGACTGCTAACGAAGGTACGAGCTTATGGAATAGGTTCACAGATTTGTGACTGGCTGGAAGACTTCCTAAGTAATAGAACGCAGTACGTTGTTCTCGACGGCGAGTGTTCATCAGAGACGAGTGTATCGTCAGGCGTGCCCCAGGGGAGTGTGATAGGACCGATATTATTCTCTATCTATATAAATGATCTGATGGACAGAGTAAGTTGTAATTTGCGGCTGTTTGCTGATGATGCTGTGGTGTATGGGAGGGTGTCGTCTGTAACTGACTGTAATAGCATACAGGTTGACTTAGACAAAATTTCTAGTTGGTGCGAAGAATGGCAGCTAGCTCTCAATGTAGAAAAATGTAAGGTGATGCGCATGAGTAGGAAAAACAATCCCATAATGTTCGAATACAGCATCAGTAGTGAGCTTCTTGATGCGGTCGCGTCGTTCAAATATCTAGGCGTAACATTGCAGAGCGATATGAAATGGAACGAGCATGTAAGGACAGTTGTGAGTAAGGCAGACAGCCGACTTCGGTTTATTGGGAGAATTTTGGGAAGATGTACTTCAACTGTAAAGGAGACCGCGTATAAAACGCTTGTACGACCACGTCTTGAGTATTGCTCAAGTATTTGGGACCCGCAGCAGATCGGTTTGAAGGAAGACATAGAGGCGGTTCAGAGGCGAGCAGCTAGATTTGTTACCGGTAGGTTCGACCAATGCGCGAGTGTCACGGAAATGCTCCGGCAACTCAATTGGGGATCGCTGGAAGAAAGACGACGTTCTTTTCGTGAATTTCTGTTAAGTAAATTTAGAGGGCCGGAATTTGAAGCTGAGTGTAGTACGATCTTGCTGCCGCCTACTTACATTTCGCGTAAAGATCACAAAGACAAGATAAGAGAAATTAGGGCTCGTACGGAGGCATATAGGCATTCTTTTTTTCCTCGTTCAATTTGGGAGTGGAATAGGAAAGGAAATGCCTAGTAGAGGTACAGTGTACCCTCCGCCACGCACCTTACGGTGAATTGCGGAGTATGTATGTAGATGTAGATATAATATAGTCGGCTGGCATTTCCCCAACCTTTCCTATATTTACCTCACTCACTATTTTAGTGTGTGATTCTGGATATCCCAAACAGTTCCAGTTGTTGCCAGATTTGAGTCTGTATGCACCAGCCGCTGCCTCCTTCTTGACCCAAAGGTGTAATGGGGGCATATCCAGCATGGTTTCCATCCCAGCAGTTGGTGTGCTGCTAATTCCGCCTGTTATGGCTAAGCAGGCCAATCTGTGCACATTACTGAGCTCCTTAGCAGCAACCTGCTGTTCTACCTTCTTCCACCACACGACCGCCCCATAGGTGATCCTGGGTCTAATCACTGTGGTGTATATCCAGTGCATACCCTTGAGGGGTCCATGTCAGTTTCTCATCTAGGGTAAACCCTAGATATTTCACTGTCCCCTTCACAGGTAGCGCTTCATTGAAAAGTTTTAGATTCCAACTTGAATGTTTTATATGCTTCTTTGTGAATGGTACAACAATAGTCTTCTTAGGACTAACCCCCAGATCCTGTTTTCTGCACCATACTTGCACAATGTCCAAAGCACCTTGTGCCATATTCTTTACTGTGTCAGCAAATTTGCCAAGTATTACTATGACAAGATCATCTGCGTATCCTTGGCAAAAGTACTGCCTAGAGTTTAATTCTCCAATGAGATCATTCACCACTAGATTCCACAATAAAGGGGAAAGAACTCCTCCTTGCGGGCAACCTCTAGTGGTGTTGATTACCATTTTTCGTTCATCATGGTAGCCTCTACCTTTCTTCTACTGAGCATGGCCCTAGTCCACCTACATATAGTGGTCCCTAGGTCATGCACATCTGCTGCCCTAACCATGGAATCGAAGGTCGTGTTGCTAAAAGCCCCCTCAATGTCCAGGAAGATACAGAGGGTTATTTCTTGAAAGTGTAGTGCTTTCTCCACCTTCCCAACAAGTTGGTGGAGAGCTGTCTCACATGATTAACCTGGTTGATATGCATGTTGGTTTGAATGTAGAGGAGCCCTACTTAACATCCTTTCTCCAACATGCACATTAACCAGCTTTTCCAATGTCTTAAGAATGAAGGAGGACAGGCTGATTGGTCTCATATCCTTGGCCTTGGTATGATCAATTCTCCCTGGTTTAGGAATGAAGAAAACCTTCACTGCCCTCCAGGCATTGGGAATGATTCCTGCTGCTAGGCTAACCCTGAATAACCTGCATAGGAATCTAATAAGATTTTCTCCCGCTTGTTGCAGGAGAGCTGGAAAGATTCCACCGGGGCCAGGTGATTTGAACGGTTGAAATGTTCCCACCACCCATCGGACCTTAGTGAGATTGACACACTCCTTGGACAAATCCCAGTACTCTTTGCGAATACCTGAGAACCTTTGTCTCCCAGGAATCGCATTCTGGTCTGAGTTATCCCCCAGAGTATATTGAGGAAAGTGAGTCTTGAGGAGCAGTTCCAGCGTTTCATGTGCTGTCTTTGTATACTCCCCATCCTCCTTCCTCAATGTTCCTCCTGGATTAGTTGGTATCCTAGTGAGGATTTTATGAAGTCTCGCTTGAGCAGCCGTGCCCTCCACTTCCTCACAGAATACCTTCCAGGATGCCTCCTTTGCCCGTCTGATGGCAAGTTTGTAATTGATAAGGGCCTCACGATACTTTGCCCATTGTCCCTTGCGCCTCGCAAGGTTAAACAGTCTTCGTACCTGTTTCCTTTGCATTTCCAGGTTATTATTCCACCAAGGCACACTCCTATTTGTGCACTTCTTGGTGATTGAGCAGTTGTCCTGGTATGAGGTCACTATAGCAGAGGTTACGGCCTCTGCTACTTCCTCAAACTCTGCTGGATTCCTTATCGATGTTTTAATTTCCGATAGGCTGAAGTCAAGGTCTTTCCTATATGTCTCCCAGTCCGTTTTCCTGGGGTTCCTATAGGCCATGGTCTGTATGGTTCCCATTTCAACCTTGAATTTAATATACATGTGATCTGATGAGGATGGCTCCAGGACCACATGCCATTGTTTGACGTAACTTCCCATCATCATTGAACCAAATGTTATGTCAATTACTTCTTCCCTTCTACTATTCCTGAATGTGGGTTCATCACCCCTATTCAGGATCTCCAAGTTGTTAGATAGGAGAAATTCAAGAAGGTGCTCACCTCTACTGTTGGTGTCCTTGCTGCCCCACGATAGATTGTGGGCATTGGCATCACATCCCACCACCAGTTCGTCACCTTGCCGATGGCAGGCTTCCGTCAGTCTCCTCACTTCCAAAGAAGGAGAGGAGCTGTCTTCGTAAGGAAGGTATGCTGAGGCCAAAACAATTTCCCTCGTGATACCTTCCTCACGTTGCTGCATCCTGATGGTCACCAGGTCCGTGGATCAAAACTCCATCATTGGTATGAAAGGTATTCCATTTCTAACATAAATGCGTGTTCTGGAGTTTTTTAGATTTCTGGCATAAATCAGCTTACCTCCAGAACCACCGAGGCCCGATACACCCCCTTTGTATATATAGGGTTCTTGTATCTGGGCCACGTCCACCTCCTGTCTCCCCAGGCGACGTCTCAGGGCAGCAGTGGCAGCACTTCCAGTCCCCATCTTGCTGCCATTATTGCCTTTAAGGTCTTTCATTACCCTGACGACGACCTGCGAGAACCCTAAAAACAGTTTCAGGCCTTGTTCTCGCAATGCCTTCAGGGACTTCTCTCCGACCTCCACCACCAGGGTTCGTCCTTCCGGAACGACCTTTTGGTTAATTACCCTCCAATCCTCTGTCGAGACTTTTGGGTTGTGGACCTTTATTTTCTCGAACAGAGTCTTTGGAGTGACATCTTTAAGGATCTTTGGTACCCATATTGATACCTTTGCAGTCTTCAGGAGTTCGGCTGCTGTCTTGACCAACAGCTTCGCATCCTCCCATGAGGATATCATGGGCACCTTGTACTTAAGCCATTCTGCTGAGTGCTCCCCCTCGCACACAAAAATGAGGGCACCGCGATCTAGATAGACCCTCTAGAATTTGGGTCCTGAACCAGCGTCCCCCCAATCTCTTCAAAGAGGCCCATCAGCACGAGCTCCTCCTGGTGCGGGGTGATGCTTGCCAGTGGGTATCCTTCATGGACAACCGCCACTCTAAAGACCGAGACTGCAGTAATATAGGTCTGTTTCCCTATTTCCTGCCTCAGCCCTTTAGGATCATGTTTGTCCAGAGAGGAGGGAGTCCTAGATTCCTCCCTAACCCTCTTGCCACCTGTCTTTGACGTCGAGGGGTCTGTGTATCCCCTTCGACCTGAGGCAGTTTCTTTTTGGGGTTCTTGGGCTCAAGCCCTTTTGATTCCCTCCACTTATGTTTAGAAAGCCATTCTTTTCCTTCCTTTTGCTTCTGTTCCTTGAGAAGTTTCGTCCTCTGAGCCCACAGACAAGGCCTTAATCCTAATCTGGTCCAACTTCTCTGTTACAGTTCCCACTTCTTGCTCAGGTCTAGACTCTGACTGAGAAGTAGGAGTGCACTCCATCGGTCCTCATCCCAATGTCTGAGTATCTGAGGTCTCAGATTGCCCCTCGGATTCTTTTAAAATAATTTTTTTCTCATTGTTCATCTTAGTCCCACGAGATTTGGGGATGTATATGGTCCACACCACGATAACCCCGCGCGGTGCAAGGCTACTTACTCAGGAGGTCGCCCGGTATCCCTGAGGCTCCGTTCGAGACACATCCACCCATGTGCCACGCACCCCTCGGCACGGATCGCATTCCACCCTGGGTTGGGAAAGGAATTGGGAAAGGACTGGGAGATAATAAGGAAGACGGGACGTTGTGGGACACGCTTGGTCTGATCCATCAGCTGAGGCCTTTCCGGCAGTAGGTTCTCTACCTTCGGTATAGCCCTCTGCTTCACGCAGATACGCAAGCCTCTCCATCCGCACGGACAGTGCTTCGTCAAGGTGGTGTCCCCCGGAGAGGATAGTTTAACTTAGTTTAAGTAGTTTGTAAGACTAGGGACTGATGACCTACGTAGTATGGTCACATAGAATTACTAACATTTGAACTTTTTTTTTTGTTAATTCATCAGTGTGCCTTTGCTTTTAAACGACGATTCGTAAGTTATAATAAGAAAATCGTAAAATATGGAAAGGAAGATGGCGTATGGCAGAGAGAGTTCTGGGCGAGGAATGTCACGTGACATCTCCGTACGCCGGGTGTACGTAAAATCAAGGGACGGTGTCAAATCGACGTTGTTTTTGTAAATATCTCTGTAACGGCGTGAGCTATGAAAAGAAAGCGTAAGGGAGCAAAGTTGTGGAGAAATTTCTACTCTATAAATTCAGTTATTTAATTATCGTGTCAGATGAACGGTTTATTCGTAATTAAAATTACATTACAGAAGGCTTTTTTGTGTTACTAACGTATTTTTTGTCCGAAATATTTGAAAAAGAGAGGTTCTGGTCTCTGGCTACCTACAATTACATCTGTAAAACCTGGTGCCGATCGGTTGAACGGTCCGACTTAAAAAGTGGGAACACGTTACGGACAGACAGACGAACAGACAGACATCGTCAGATTGCCATTATTTTGCAAATATGTCTGAAATGATACATGATATAAAAAAACATGAGACAGCACAGTTGGAGAGAGTTTTATCCTCTACATATCCGGTTATTCAGTTTTCGTGTCATATGAACGGTTGAGTCGTTATTGGCCCAGTTTAGGTTACGGTAGTAACACTAAAAGTGGGCGTTTGGGTCGTCTTTTGACAGCTCGAAATTTAAATGAAAATAACGGCTTAACTATTCATCTGACACGAAAATTGAATAACCGAATTTGTAGTGGAGAAAATTCTCTACAACTTTGCTCTCTTATGTTTCTTTTTTCATATCTCGTAGCGTTTCAAAGATATTTCCAAAAATAACGGCGATTTTGGGATGTATGTCTGTCTGTCTGTCCGTCCGTAACGTGTTCCCTGTTTTTAAGACGAACCCTTCAACCGCTCAGCACCAAATTTTACAGACATGATTGTAGGCCGCCAGAGACCAGAACCTCCGTTTTTCAAATTTTTCGGACAAAAAATACGGTAGTAAAAAAAAGTCGTTTGTAATATAATTGTAATTGCAAACGAACCGTTCATCTGACACGAAAATTGAATAACCTAATTGGTAGAGGAGCAAATTCTCTACAACTTAGCTCCCTTATGTTTTTTTCATATCTCGTATAGTTTGAGACATATTTGCAAAAAGAACGGAGATTTGACAACCTCCATTGAATTAACGAAGATGTCACGTGACATTACTCCCGTATTTGATGATTTTCTTATTGTAACTTACACGTTGTCATTTCAAAGCAACGGCACACTGAGGAATTAACAAAAACACATTGTTATTCGTACGATAAATGATAATGTCTACAAATGCCATATTAACATCAGTTAACAACGGCCAACAATAATACGAGGTTAAAGAACTCCTGTTTTGATTTATAGCCGTAGCGTAGTGGGCAATTTGTTGGACTGTGTCGCGAAAGGTCGGTGGTTCGCAACCTGCCACTACCAATTTTTTTTCCTAAAAGGGTTTCAGACACTATTATTAATTTTTTATTATTTTGGTCTAAACTGTTTGCAAAAACTTATAAAATTACAAATCTAAAGTGGGCCGTAAAACACGTCAGTGCGATTTTTTTAAATTTAAATTTCGAGCTGTGAAAAGGCGATCGCGAAGGCCTACTTTTAGTGTTACTACCGTAACCTAAAGTGAGCCAAAACATAAGCTACATCTTTTACAATATTGGCTGACTATTAGTTGATGACGGTAGTCTTTGATTGTTCAGTTTATGAAGAGCTACGACACTCTTTTTTGAAAGTCATCTTCATAGCTACTAATACCTTTCCAGGCAGGCAACGTACTCAACCATCGTTTTAGGTGACGACAAGGTGTTCAGTTTGTCTACATACATATAAACAAAAACTGACAAAACACGTGAAATTAAGAAACAAAGTTGAAATGTTTGTAGAGCTAGTGGGACTTATCTACGGGATCATCACTTCCTAAACTTACAAACTACTTATGAACTAGCTTATACTAAAGACGGCACAAACACCCATGCCCGAGGGGGGATTGGAACTCCCGACCGCAGCGGCCGTGCAGACTGTGACTGGCGCGCCGCTGATATAACTGAATTCGAAAACGACTATAATGTCACAGTTACTTTCGAACCACCGACTCAATGGCTGAGAGGTCAGAACGGTACCACCTGATTTACACTGACAGATGCTGCAACTGTTTGAATTATTGGTACTTACGTGTACTTTTCAAAACTTCAAAGTCGATTTTCTCAAGCATTTTAGAGAACTGTGTCGAATGGCTGTGGCTGATTGTTATTTAAGTTCTGAATTTCACGTACCATAAATATAAAGAAATTCTAAAATCCGATACCGAAGTTGTTTCCTTGTTAGATTAGATTAATACCTGCTCCATAATTCATAAATACGAGATTTCGTAATGATGAGGAACATGACAGTTTAGTATCTAAAGGGTCAATACAAGAGGCAAAGCTGTTAATGGAAGAGGCCATACCTATGCAATCTGAATACAATGCCTGCCGTTAGACATCCCCTCCAGCAACTTCGACGCTCTGTAGCGTCATTGGATGAAGTTTCCGGGCTTGGGTTTCTATGCTCACTTTGTTTGTCAAGACACCTCCCACATTCCTTAGATGTTTGTTGGTGTAGTCGCGTAATTCTGAAACACACTGACGTATGGGACACACACCCATCTCAATCATTGACGTCCATTTACTGCCGGAAATATGTGCAGGACGAAATTTTGTGACAGACATTTTTTGTTGCTAGCATGTGAGGAATCGCGCTGCGAAGCCCGAGTGCGCGAATTTAGATTCACCCTGTAAAATGGCAAATCGTTAATGTGTATCAACTACTGCAAAGGACACAAGACTGAACCCTGCGGAACTCATCCTTGATAGCTACCCAATTTGAGGAATCAGCTTAATTTTTCAGTTTACCTGAACCACTTAATTCAACTTACTACACTCTTCCCGTTAAGTATGAGTTAAAGCATTTGTACACTGTACTACTAACACCGTAATGCATAAGCTTATCTATGAGGATTCCATGTCGGCCACGGTGGCCGAGGGGACTGCGGCGCGTCAGTCAAAGTCTGCATGGCCACTACGGTCGGGGGGTTCGAATCCACCCTCGAGCATGGATCTTTGTGCCGTCCTTAGTGTTAGCTAGTCCATCAGTAGTTTGTATGTTTAGGGACTGATGACCCTGTAGTTAAGTCCCATAAGCTACTCAAATATTTGAACATTTTGAAGATTCTATGATTAACACAATCGAACGCCTTTGAGAGATCACAAAGAATTCCAACATGTGATGCCCAGTGATTCAGAGCATTTAATGTTTGATCAGTGAAAACGTATATAGCATTTTCTGTTGAAAAAACTTGGCAGAAAACGAAACTGAATTTATTAGTACCATAATGTAGTGGGAAAGGCGAACCAGAGACTGCGTTTTATTGGCAGAACCCTTAAAAGATGCAACAGAACTACTAAAGAGACTGCATACACTACGCTTGTCCGTCCTTTTTTGGAGTATTGCCGCCCAGTGTTGGATCTTTATAACGTGGGTTTGATGGAGGACATTGAATGAGTCCAAAGAAGGGTCGCTCGTTTTATATTGTCACGATACAGAGGAGACAGCGTCACGGAAATGATACAGGACCTGGGATGGGAATCATTACAACAACGGCGCTTATCGCTGCGGTGTGGTCTACTTACGAAACTCCAATCACCAACATTCTCCTCCGAATGCGAAAATATATTGTTGACTCCAACCTACACAGGTAGAAATGATCATCAGAATAAAATACGATAAATCAGAGCTCGAACGAAGAGATTCAGATGTTCTTTCTTCCCGCGCGCTATTCGAGAATGGAATGGGAGATGAATAGTATAAAAGTGTTTCGATGAACCATCTGACAGGCACTTAAATGTGATTTGCAGAGTATTCCATGTAGATGTAGATAGTTAGATATTTTTAAAAAATATGTAAAATTAGTCTTGATTACATTACTTGGCTAAAGCTGTCATTTGTGAGTTTAGGCGGTAGTTGTTGATATCGGACGTATCTCCTTTTTTGTGCAATGGTTTAACGATAGCATATTTTAGTCTATGTGGGAAAATACCCAGTTTCAGAGAGCTACTACACATGTCACTGAGAATCTTACTTACGTGTTTGCAACAAGCTTTTAATTCTCTGCCGGAAATGCCATCAATTCGGCGTCAGCTTTTACTTTTGAGTGAGTTTATTATTTTCTTGATCTCAAAGGAAGGTGTAGGTGGAATTTCCATTGTATTCAGATTGCATAGGTATGGCCTCTTCCATTAACAGCTTTGCCTCTTATATTGACCCTTTAGATACTATTTTCCCATCTCATTTAAAAATGAGTACTAAAAAAATTTCAAACTTCTGACATTTTGTCAGTAAACTTTTCATTCATTTTAGTGGTATTACAGTCTCCCTGTGCTTTTGGTTGCCCTGTTTCCTTTTCAGTTACATACAGAATTGTTTTAATTACATTGTTAGAGGTACTGATGTCAGACATAATGCACTTATATTTGGAATTTTTTAATAACTATTCATAATATTGAACAGCAGTGTTTATAATATTTGACCGATTCTGTGTTATTACTCTTTCTTGTCGTTAGTTACATTTCCCTTTTCCGGTTACCGGATACTTTTAATCTTTTAACTATCAATGGTTTTACATGGTTACATACAATGATAATTAACTATTTTCTTTGGGAAACAGTTTTCAAATACATATACGAATGAATCGTAATGTAATTTATATTTCAAATTAGCGCCGGGTCCCTCGTATACCTCATTATACTAAGCATTGCATTACTTAGCAATTATTAAATCATTAATTGAACACACTACTTTGGATGTCTGTTTTAACTTGCTGTATGGAGCTACGTCATATACTGTAACTAGGTGAGCGGCATGATCAGAAAGATCATTCCCAATAGGATACGCATTTATGTTTTTAAAGGTATCTTGTTATATAAAAAAGTTACCTATCAGAGTGTTACTGTCCTTTGCAACCCGAGTAGGAAAATCAACAACACACATAAAATTGAGAGAACCAAGTTAATACTTAATAGTCATTCTCCCTATTAAACTCTTTCAGAGAATCAACATTGAAATCCCCACAAATAATAATTTGCTTCCACCTGTCAGGCAGATGGCACAACATAGTATCAAAGGTTTTCTGAAAATGCTGAAAATTACCTGATGAGGACCGATACACTGTTGCGATTATAAAAGTTCCATCACTCAGTTTAAGCTCACAGGCATATCTTTGTATATATTTCTCTGCACAGAACAGTTTTTTCCTAAATTTTTTACCCAGTGATAACTTTTGGCGTAAATGGCATTTCCTCCTCTGTCCATATTATTTCTACTTACATGTGCTAAGAGTTTGTATCCATTTACATTAACTTTTTGCATATTAGTGACACAGTGATGCTCGGATAGGCATGGTACATCTATTACACACTCAATTTTTATATTTCCTAAACAAACAAAGATTTCTTTTATTTCATCCTTTAATCATCCAATATTTTGATGAAATATACTAACATTAGTTTTCACTGCACTTTTGTGCAAATCATGCGTTATTTTAATAGCTTTAGTACTTGTCTGTCTGAGCTTCTTACTGGACACTGGTATTATCGTAAAATAGAGGTACCCACGTTATTTTCAGTGGGCCCCCTTAAATTCTTAGCTATCAACCTAGCCAGTTTAACCTTCTCCTTCCCATTGAGATGCAAACCATGCCTCGTGAAATCCTGTCTAGCAATAGCATCAAAAGAAACCAAACCCATGTCTGAACAAGTATCGGCCTTGAGCAGCTGACATATCTCCACGTTGATCCTCCTTACAGAGCTGTTCAACTGGGGCCGATCATACCGCATGAAGGCAGCTACCAGTCCAGCAGTTTAATGGCGTGTTGCAGATGCTATAGTAATCAGGTCACTCTCAGTATTGTAGTCCTGGTCACTATCGATACTGTTTCCGCTCCACCCAATATCACAACATTATCCTGATTGGTAAATCCCTTGCAAAGGGAATCTGTATCCTCTACAGCCTAGTTAAGACAAGCACTGAGCTTGGAAACATCTGTGACCTGATACCTATCACCTCACTTTTCCTGCAAAATCTGGCCCACGCCGCTTCCGTGGCTACTATCTGGTAACAGAACTTTCCTCCTATTTTCTACTATTTTTGAAACAGTTTGTTTCTTGTGGAAGTCTGTTGCATGTTAAATACACTTTTTTTCTACAGGAGCCTTACTTAACTGTGGTAGTAATGCAAATCTGCTGTTGGTTCCCATGATAAAACTGTCAGATACTGTTCTATTTCTGTGGGTCTTGTTCCTTCCTTCCACTTCTCACTTCTCTTAACCAGATTAGCTCCTATCTAGCACTATCCTATTTAGGTTGAATAGGTCAATCTTTCCTTCCTGTTCTGCTATTTACCTGTCCCTTGAACATACCTTGCAAAAGAATGGAAGAGTCTCCTTTGCTTCCCCAGTTCCCATTCCGATATATTCTCCCCAGTGAAACCACTTCTCACAACTGTGCAGATTCCCCAAACTAACTCTCCTACGGCATAGAAGTACATTTAACTGGTAGTCGAATACAGTATTTAGCAAGATGATAAAGATAATATTAAATTAACTACAGATAGGGGACACAAACATTGATTAGAACAATATATACTATTAGTAGAGTGATGTAAATGCACTTAAAACTGCGTAATACTTCTAAACTGGCCGCGGTGGAGAAGCCGATCGGTCTAAGGCGCCTCGCTGCAGAGCGCGCGATTGCTCGCCGTCGGAGGTACGAGTCCTTCCTAGGGTATGGGTGTGTGTGTGTGTTGTCCGTAGGTTAGTTTACCTTAGTTTAAGTAATTTGTAAGCTGTTTGGTCCGATAGATTTACAAACATAATAAATAAACACTTCTAAACTTATACACCCGAAAATTATGCCTATGTATACACGGACATGAAAATTTTCTGGAGTAGCAAATTAAGGTTTACGCTGTTTTACATAAATAATCAGTGTAACAATGAAGGGGTCCACTGTCTTAATTTGTATCAAAGGAAAAATAACAAATACGAGATTATTTAGATTTACTGCGCCGAGACGTAAACAAAAACTACGACTGTAACATTGTTTTGTGATCTTTTCGTGTTTTATGAAGAAGTACGCAAAGAAACGTGAAACTTTTAATGGTAAGCTTCAAGAGCACAACAATAAACATATTAAGATTAGTTATTGTAGTTAAGCCAAATCTTGTTACAGTCTAAATTGCTTATCTTTTCGATGGAACGAAGGTCGCGCGTCTCGCCTTGCGCGCAGGGATACCAACACCCTTTCACTTACATGTGAATAACTAATCATAAGTGACAAGGCTGATTGATGTCTACTATAAGCGTTAGTAGGTATATTAAGTGAATTGTGGTGTGAAATATGTCATAGGTGACGTGATAAATTTGTCATGGTGATTCCCCACTCTCCTCTCAATTGCTCAGTTGCTAAATTGGTGGGAAATTAAAAAATCAGACATGTTCCCTCCCCTGTCTTTTCACGTAACAATCGTACAAATTCAACACAGCTACTCTTCAATACTTACACAGTCTCTACGACTCATGTATCAAAGATGGATGACTGGATCCGTGACGTCAGAATTCAAGATAGCTGTGTAGCTCTATGATAGCAGAATCAAATATCGGTGACCTGGAATACTGGCACAGTACGCATTATTTTCCCCTCGACGTCATTCACTTGCGACAGATGATTGTGCTGAGTCTAGAACAGCCACGTTTTTCGTCTCCTTCCCCTTGAAGCCACAGTGGAAGATTTATTTTTCTTTTGTTTTCCCTTAACATTACTCACCTGCAAAGCAAAAGATTGAGCTATATATCTTTGGTATAACAATAAGTGAGCTATAAAATCTATTTGTAACAATTACAGGCAGGAGGTAAAGTATGCTTCATTCATGGCTATTTTATTCCCTTCTGACGCACAGTTTAAACTAGTTGTTAGTCACTTAGAGAACTCATGGGGTTCACCTCGTTAACATACTGTCTCTCCTATATTTGCAAAAATGCTCAAATGTTTGTAATTCCTATGGGACCAAACTACGTTGGTCATCAGTCCCTAGACTTACAAACTACTTAAACTAACCTACGGACAACACACACATCCATGCCCGAGGGAGCATTCGAACCTCCGACGCGGGAGACCACGTGTTCCGTAACGTGGCACTCCAGACCGCTCGGCTACTCCCGCGTGGCTATATTTGAATCTCGTCACTTGTTCTGTACTGGAAGTGATTTTTCTCTTTAACACCACAACACAGGAAGAAGTCCCAAATGTGACTGTGTAGCTCCATGATCGACAACTTAAGGTATGCGCGTTGTGCCGAGGTGTATGCTGCACAGGGTCACCTCCATCAGAATACTATGGATAGCCGCCAAGTAGCGTGACTCTAATGTGTGACGTGCAGGGCAGCCTGTGACGTCCCATTCCGAACAGTGCTTACCACCCTGAGTTTAAATTGTAGGAGATAAAAAAATCGACGAGAATGGCTCCAATTTCCACCAATAGTATGAGTTTTACGATGACATTGCAGTCATCTTTTACAGCCCCTCTAACGTGACATCCCACGTAATCCAAATTAAGTGGTAGCGGGGAAATGTGAAAATCCAAGCAACACAAACACACTTAAACATACACTGAAAAGTGGTGAGAAATGACAAAACAAAAGAATTTCTATTTATTATTTTAAGAAAATTAATTTGTGGCTACCCTCGGACAAACAGCTGACGCTCTTACAGCAAACAACAAATTGTATCAAAAACGTTTGACTTTATATGCAGCAGTTATGTCTGAAGAACATTTCAGAACTAAATATCTCTATGCGAAGCGGTATGGTGAATCGTAAATATAAAAATGCACAAAAATACACGTGACTGGGAAGTGGTGTAGTGATTTGTGCCCTACTTGTACATCAGATTTGTGGGCGAATGCAACGCCACATAGGGAACGTACTCTGTATTTGATACTCTTCAGAACAGCCTTATAACGGGTCGTGGTGCTGTGAGCACAGTGAAGTTGATTCATGTGGTACGGCTCAATAAGTGCTGGATAGCCACATACCTCAGGCAGCAGAGGCAACGCAGAGAGACGCAGAAACTTTCCCGTCGCAATTCATTAGCGCGAGAGTTTAGGGAACATAAAGACGCGACAGGCAGCAGAACGACTGACGTCTTACGTAATAGCCTCAATGGGGCAATAAGTTGGGACTTGTGTGGAAGCATACACTCATTCTCCCATTGCTATAGAGCGTTACCTGTGTGATTTACGCTAAGTAAAGGAAGAGCATCTTAGACACTTAACAGTCATGACTGTTGCTGATAAAATATTTTCCAAATTGGTCTTACAAAACGTAGAATCCACCCTCTAATGTGCAGTATTTGTCAGTGACATTTCTATGCTTACAAACTTGAAGATTATCAAAACTAGACATTTGAGTCTTAAGGAAGCTGCGGTCCTTATTTGAATGAAATATGCAAGGTCAATCATTAGATGCTTTTACTTTGTATACGACCGGTTCGATTCAACTGCCCATGTACAGATCTGTTAACAAGAATTGACAGACAACGGATATAAACTAATATCAAGAAATTTAAAGTAATTATATTTGTAGCTTTCTTGACAGTTGTCATTTACTTCTTGGTAACATATCTGAAGAAGGGTACGAAACCGGTCATATACAAAATAAGAGCATTATAATGACTGACAAGTGCAGATTTTCAAACTTCAAGATGACTGAATTACTACTTTTTATACTATACTATATCGCTGTTTCCCGGGTCGAAGTACATCAAACTATCAATAGTAATGGAATCAGTTTCTGTTTCTGTTAATCACGTACTGATTATTGTTTTTCTGACTACGTAGCATGTTGTATATATAAAGTTAATTAATTTATTAAATATTTTTGCTTAAACTCCTAACTGTGCTTGTTTGGGTAGAAAATTTATAATTTATAGAATAGATACTTATTTATAAATAGTTAATTTTTTAAAATTTATCCTTACAAAACTTGCTTGTTGGTATCGAAGAACTTGAAATAATTCAGCGTTGCACTAACACCCAGGGACTGAGGTGTGAAATTATTCAAGTGTCTACTTCACAACCGCAATCAATTGATTGATGTGTTCAAGACTTCTCTGGCACAAATAGTAGCAGACAACAATATGATCGTCACTGGGCAGATAAAAGTCCAGCTGGTGAGGAGGAACGAAGATTTAATGCACTCAAACAAATGAAGTTGCGTTAGTAATTGTTGGTAATGAATATAGCCATCGTGATATTATTGTTCATTCTAAGTAATCAACTGCAACGTATCACCGAAACACATGGAAGATACTATGCGCTGTATTATCCGTTACTATTTTCGTAGGGTGGTACTGAGCCTTGCCGGCTCGATCTACCTGTACTGGCCAGTTGCTTCGCTACGACTCGCGTATCGATATCTCGTCGTTACTCCCAAGGAGCTAGAATTTCATACAGTGGCGATAGGTCCACCATATTTGAGGAAAATTGAAATGGCGTCTGCCATGTTATTTGGGATATCAGCTGACAGCTGGTAGGTCATATCCACTCGAGAATTGTACCTATTTACAGTTCCACGTTTTAAATAAAGATTGGCTATTGAATATTGATATGCACCAAGTTCCATCAGACTTTATGGTAGCTGCGAATTGACGAGACTGGTAATGTATTCTCCAAAAATTGGGTAATGAAATATCGAGGTATAACATTTAGATGAGGTTTGAAATATCGGCGAAAGTACCACTGTGGAAATATTCGTGGTGATTTTAATGCAAGTACATGGTCTAAACGAGCCGCGAAAACATACAGTGAACAGCAATTGTTACGACGAACAGTCATGACACGGATTTGCATCTGTTGTTAATATGTGTAACAGCTGCTTTCATAAAGTCTAGTATACATTTATCTTGTGTTTACTAAAAGAATTATGTCCACAAAAGTGTAAAATTGCTGTCCAAGGGTTTGGTTGTGAACTTTGGTGGACGAAATTTGAGTACAAAAACGAATGTGAGAACAAAATACTGCAGTTAAAAATTAGCCTACCTCATTTGCTACAAAAGCATTCCACGTCGACATATGGTGTCGTTAATAACTTTCCTCGTTTTCATGCTGAAACAAGTAACATTTGGTGCGTGAAACTTGAGTTCAAAGACGAAAGTGACAACAGAATACTGGCATAAAAATGCGCCTGGGTCATCTGCCACAAAAGCATTCCACAGCGAAATAACGTATCATAAATGACTTTCGTTGTTGCCACGCTGAAATAAGTACATATTTGGGGTAAAGAACACAGACATATACAAGTGAAAAAATTCTAACTCTTACTATTGCTTCCACACTTTGCACTGGTTACATTTCAACCATGTCGATCAGTCACAGTCAACAACAAATGAAAATATTTTTAAAGAAGGTGTAGACAGTCAAAAGTGTGTTTTCATCAACCACAGGAGCAAAAGAAGAAGGAAATATATCAAAAACACAACAACACTAGGTAGAAAACTGGGCATTTTTTATGGTGTGTACTTCAAGGGAATTGCAGGAGAGGTCATCTGAAACTTCACACTTGGGGCAGCTAAGTGCCATTAGTCAGGAATTATGTCTGAGTATAGACGGACTGAGTTCAAACA
Source organism: Locusta migratoria (assembly GCA_026315105.1). Lineage (NCBI taxonomy): Eukaryota > Metazoa > Arthropoda > Insecta > Orthoptera > Acrididae > Locusta > Locusta migratoria. The sequence continues at coordinate 565,034,149 of CM048755.1, read as the reverse complement.
AGGCAAAACATTTGTTGATCTTGCATGACATACTTGTCGTTTTATCACTTCGATTTGTGCATTTAAATGTTGAACACACTTTAGACATATTTCAGCAGAAAATATTGTACAGAAAATACATACTAAATACAATATACACTAAATACAACGCTTAGAGCTCAACAACAACATACGATAGACAGACTCCTGTCAAGTGTACTGAGCACCAAAAATATGGCGGCCGAGTTTACACAAGTTGCCGCAAAGAGCGCTGTAAAGGCTAGTTTACACGACGACACTACGTTTCATGAAACTGCGCTACTGGCCAATGCGCATGCGCGGCAGGCGTTCGCGCAACACGTTGACGAAACTAAACAGTTTCGGCACGTTCCAACTTTGGCGAAACTGATTGCGCGTGTTTTTAGGTTAGGTTATGACCAATACAGAACAAAATACAACATAAAGGGGGAACGGGAGAAATTATTCGGTTTTTGAACAAATATGCGTTGCGTAGGTTTGTGCGATTTTAACGCCGTGTTAGTTCTCTTCTGACAATTATTTGTGAAATTAAATATTGATGGGTTGACGATTAGTGAATTGCAGACTAAAATACATCCAATTCGAAATACCTATAAAAACGAAGTATGGCAATTGTGGATTTCGCAACACGGTACAAGTACTGCAGAGACGAAAATCTACTTGACAAGAAATGTAATGCAATTTGTAATTTCAGTTCTGGTAACAGTGCTTCACGCATAACAGTATCTTGTTTCTTTATTGCGTTACTAACTCTGTTTAAAATGAACGTTAACTGCTCTGGTGACATTCTAAGTTGATTAAAATAACTTCAAGGGTCTTCAGTCATAATTTCTTTCAGTAAGGTCGCTGAGCAACCGATCTGACGTCTTTTTTTAATCCAGTCACGAACCCAAACACGTTTGTTATTCTTTTTTATGTTTAGTCTTGTGCAGCGACTTCACAGAGACAAGCAATAGATTCACCACGACTCGTACAGCTACCAAAACTTTCATTTTACGGCGACTACGGCACTCACAAAACAACGTAACTGAAGCATATGATATTGGCGCCGTGTCTACAGACATACACGAAAACTAGTTGCGCGCAATTCATTTCATGCAACGAGTTTCGCAACCTAGTGTCGTCGTGTAGACTAGCCTTAACTCGTGTTAGCCGCTATATGAAATTTAAGCTCGTTGGTTACTCCAACGCGGGTGTCGTGGCTAGTTTTCGTTTGTCATATGCAGGGCCGGCGCAAGCCCAAGTGCCGCCCCGTGCGAGCTGCTAAATTGCCGCCCCCCCTCCCCAGGCCGTTTCTTTCTTTTTTTTTTTTTTTTTTTTTTTTTTCTTTTTTTTTTTTCTTTTTTTTCTGAACGTTTGTGAAATTTTATTTCAACAAATCTACAAATCTGTAGGAAAAGCACTGAGTGGCCAGTTTCAAAACTTTTAATATGTGCTTACATCTAAACCGTCATGTTGACAGTTACGTTCAGCAGGACGGTATAGATGTAAACATAACTCAAAGCATGGAGAAAAGGCACTTTGTGCCAGAAATCTATGAAGGTATGGAAAATAGCCGGCCGCGGTGTCGAGCTGACTGCGGCGCGCCAGTCACGGTCTGCGCGGCCACTAAGATCGGGGGTTCGACTTCCCCTGGAGCATGGATATTTGTGCCGTCCTTAGTATTAGCTAGTTCATAAGTAGTTTGTAAGTTTAGGGACTGATGACCCCGTAGTTAATTCCCATAAGCTCTACAAACATTATATATTTATGGAAAATAAAAACAGTTGAAACGGCCAAGGAGTGGGGCGGAAGACAATGGAGAGAAGAAGAATAAGGAGATGGAGTAACATAATAATGCAATTAATACATACTCGGGAATCGACGGGTACTGATGCTAGTCGAAATATATTAACTCACTGCACGGCGGCTGTTCATTTCAAAGAACTGACACTCGCCATCTGTGGTAATTTGCATGTGTCGATTCTGTCGTGTTATTATGGAATAAAGGGTAACAAATTAGTCATCGCCGTATCACGTTACTTTTCTGTACTTAATTTTCATTCTACCTATTGGGGTGACGCGTGCTTATTTGCCGAGTTGCCAATTTTTTAAGCAACAGATCACAAGAAAAATAAATTTTCCTATTCTGCATCCTTGAAGGAGAAAAATTCTAACTTATGAGTAACGTGCATGCGCAATACTAATTGTACGTTATATGAAAAGCCCTTACCCATTACATCCAAAGTTGCAAGAAATTCGGACGCACCAAATCTTCTGTTCTTGTGAAACGCAATGAAAGTGCTTCTGACCAGTCTTGACTCTCTCGGCCAACTATCGAAACGATTTCTGTAGTTTTCGTTGTAGAGCACGCAACAATACCTATTGTCTGGAAACGCGAAGTGGTAACGTGGCAGTGCCAGGAACTAGGTCACGTGATGCGGTACAGCGAGGCTACGGTTAAACTAGCGCCCAAGAAGAAGAAGAAGAAGAAGAAGAAGAAGAAGCTCACAATAAGTATGTGACCGATGATATGGATAAATGTATTATCAGACGGTAATTATTATAGCATTACGAACAATAGAAAACTGCACAACTTTTGGCAAACAGAAATGAGCTTCAAAGCTAGCAAGGACACCCTTAGAAGCAATGATCTGCCTATGGATTTTCGTTTTACAAGGTGTCAAAATTAACGTTTTGTTTCGCTTGAACGAGAAGGCATTGTTGCTAAAAGACCATACTTTCTGAGATTTTTATCAGAATCAAAGCGACCAGTAGTTTACTTGGACGAAACATGGATTCACAAACATTATACACTAAAAAAATGTTGGCAAAGTGATAGTGCGTGAGTAGTATTGTTACACAAAAGTGTAGGTCAGAGTTTGATTGTTGTTCATGCAGGCGGAGACAGGTGTTTCAGGGCTCAAAAACCAAACGTCCGACTATCACTCAGAAACGGATAGCAAACATTTTCAAAAATACGTCGAAACCCAACTTATGCCAGGCTTACTATCAATGTCTTTATCCCTTGTAATTACTCACAGCGTATTTACCCATTCGGAATACTTCTAGCCTTTCATCTATATGTTCATATGTTTGTAAATCGATCGGACCAAACTGCGTGGTCATCAGTCCGTAGCTTACAAACTACTTAAATCTAGGTAAACTAACCTAAGGACAACACACTCAACCATGCCCCAGGGAGGACTCGAACCTCCTACTTTCCAAACTTCACAGAAGTTCTCCTGCAAAACTTGCAAGACTAAAGTTGTGAGGCGGCATCGTGAGTCGAGTCGGGATAGCTCAGTTGGTAGAGCACTTGCTCGCGAAAGGCAAAGGTCCCAGGTTCGAGTCGCCGGGCGCCGTGGCTCAGCGCGCCCGGTCAGAGGGCTCCACGCCCTCTGTAATAAAAAAGCTGAGCCAAATAGTCAACGAACAACCTCGAACAAAAACGATCAGCGTCCGCAACGAAGAGAACTACCCAGAGAAAGTCCCGGTTCCGGCACACAATTTTAATCGGCCAGGAAGTTTCATATCAGCGCACACTCCGCTGCAGAGTGAAAGTTTCATTCTGGAAATAAAGGATTTGTTTTTAATCGCTTTTGAAATTAATTCTTTATGTAAGCGATAAGTATTTTGTGCAGTTTCCGTTGCTTTTTTAAACAAGGATTGTCTTTAACTATCAGCGCTGCAGGATGAATGCTCTCGCCTTGCTGCGGAGTGCGCGTCTGCTCTCCGTCGAATGTTCAAATGTTTGTATAGCTTATGGGACTTAACTACGGGGTCATCAGTCCCTAAACTTACAGACTACTTATGAACTACCTAAGACTAAGGACGGCACAAATATCCATGCCCGAGGGGGGATTCGAACCCCCGACCGTAGTGGCCGTGCAGACCGTGACTGGAGCGCCTCAGTCTCCTCGGCTACCGCGGCCGGCTCTCCGTCGAATGCTCGAGTCCTCCCTCGGGCATGGATGTGTTTGTTGTTAAGTTAAAATAGATTGTAAGTCTAGGGACCGATGAAGGAAGGAAGCTTAGGGTTTAACGTCCCGTCGACGGATCACATGCTCGGATTTTTAGTGAAGGATTAGGGCAGGAAATTCGGCCGTGCACTTTGAGAGGAACCATCCCGGCATTTACACAGAGTGATTTAAGGAAATTACGGAAAACCTAAGTCTGGATGGTCGGAGGTGGATTTGAACCACCGTCCTCCCGAATGCGAATCCAGTGTCTTACCACTGCGCCACTCGCTCGGTAGTGACTGATGACCACTGGAGTTTGGTCCCACAGCTTTACAAACATTTGATTAATGGTATTTCGCTGCTCGGAGAAATGTTTTCGTAATTATTACATAGCACTTTTTCGCTTTAAATTATTTAAATAAAGGCAGCAATAGGAACTGTGTGTGTGTGTGTGTGTGTGTGTGTGTGTGTGTGTGTGTTATTAATATAAGGTAGGTTAAGTAATTTGTAAGTCTAGGGTCCTATGACCTCAGCCGTTTGGTTCTTAGGTTTACAAACATTTGAAATTTTTTGTGCTATTTCGTACACGTACAGTAATTTCTGTTAAAGTCAATGAATGTTGGTATTTATTCACTAAAGCTGAAATATTGTAGTTTGTCGTAATTCCAGCTGGTCCCACAAAAAGTTACAGATTAGACTTACTAACGCCGTAATAACTTGTGACTTAGTTCTTCACTCACAGCCTGTCAGGTTACTAGTTATAAATACTTTTCAGTAAACACAGACTTATCGATTTTCCTGTAAAATTATCATTCCGTCGTCAAGCACTCCGGCACTTTCCACTAAGTGTCTTCATACCGTTGTTCGTTAATCGTGATTCTGCACTCGGGGAACAGCAGAGGCCCTGCAGTAGAATGAGGTGGTGATGACCTTACGGGTACTTGCTAGAACAACTTTGACTTTCTTTGGCGGGAGAGATGTACGATGTTTCCACTCTCGGTGTTATCGTTTGCCCTTGTGTTTGAAATGGTAGCACCACGTTTCGCGCCCTGTGACGATACCTGACAAAAGCATCGCACGATAATACCAGTATCCACACTGCCAATAGGACAATGGCTGTGCTTCATCAATTTTGTTGGAAAACACAGCAACATCCTTCCTTCTGCCTGAATCTTTCACCGTTTGATTTTCATAACTTTTTTTAGTTCTAGGAAGACGTGTGTAGACGTGGCTTTCAGTCTGATGTACAAGAATACCTGCGCTTGTGAATCCGTCAGTGGGAGAACGAGTCCTGTGAAACAGAAACAGATAATATCGTCTCCCAGTGGGAAAGATGTCTTAACGATTGTGTTGGTTATTTTTAATGGATCCACGATATCGTCCGGTGGTAGCGGGATGTTACATTTCCATTTGACTACCACTTATAAGGGTTTTTCAGGAGGAATCGTAAATATTTTAGGAGGTGCTAGTATAGACGAATTGCAATCAAATGCCATGTAACATACGTTCAGTTTTATTGAGTACAGAGATTCAGCTGTTCCTTAGTAGAAAAAAAAAGAAACTTAAAGCAAAGACATAGGACATTTTTACTGATTCTATCTGTGGTTCTTGGTATAATAAAAATATTTAGTTGAAAGCACAATTTTATGCATGACCTACAAGTTTATTTTTATTTAGTCAACCGGTTTTCGGCTTACAAGGCCATTTTCAGACTTTAAAGTTTGAAGATGTCCTTGTAAGCCGAAAACTGGTTAAGAAGAATGCATTCTTGTGTCAACCACTGTACAATTTAGTTTTTATCCTGGACCGGTTTCGGCACTGACTACAGTCAACAGGAGATTCTGAAAACGTGAGAATGATACAGAAATATAACAATACTTAGTTATACCAATAGACGCAGTTATAGAGCGGAGAGTATTACAGTACTTACGTAAACTGTACATTAATTGGTTCAAAAATACATTCTCGCTAAATGAGGCCTCTTCAAGTGACGAACAATTATGCGCCAAGACATCGATCTGTTCCACAACAACGCATGTAGCGGACACCTCGATTCCGTGTATAAAGTGATTGAGAAAAAACAGAGACAGTCCTTATGACGTTATTCGGCTACTCGTATATGGTCATACGGTACTACACTGTGTTGCACTAAGTAGCGACAATAATAATTATATATACATGTCAAGACGGATTACAAAATTATTGCTATTGATGTATGACCCTATATGGTAGCCTTTACACAGAAACGGAGGAGCTACAGTTCATTATAGGAATAGTGAGTTAGGTTACAACGCATCTGACTTCTAAAATTAAATTAAATCCAGAAATTTAAGATATCGGTTCAATAAATATATACCATTATCTACTAGGAGGAAGGTACAGTCTGACGTATTATACATCTTACAATTACAAATATTTGAGCTATTCATGTAAAAAAAGAAAAAAAAGGTCCACAAGAAAATATAACACTCGCAATGTATTACCTTGTGAATTGCTACAGACTCAAAAATTGAAGTCTAATTTTTTTTAAGGTAAAACGTTTATACATTAAATACCTTGATTTACAGTTACTTTCTACAGATCACTGAATTTATCTTGAATACAATTCTTTTGATAAAAATGGTGTATTCGTCGGTCGTTATTTGATTTTACCAGCTTAGTGGAATAATCTCTGGTACCAACTGTAACGTTAAATAAATATTTTCAAGACATGAAATTATCTGAGTTGATTTTCTTTTCGTTGGATTTTCTTCTGATCAATGTTTATTACGTGACCTCATCCATAAGTATTACAGTAATGTCAGCAGATGATTGCGTTCAGTGATATTGTTTTAGAATATTCTTCCGTCCACAACTTTATATTTATTAATTATTTGATTCCGTGTTTATATATTCTTAGGCGAAGTAAGTAAAGTCGGAACTATGGTTTTCATATTTTAAGGAAAGGGATTTGGCATTTATTTCTTTATTTGAATAATTGATTGTTTTTTCTTTCCCATTTGAATGATAGTGAGTTACGTCTAACTTTTCCCCACTGACTATCGTTTTACATCGGCAAAAAAATATATATAAAAAAGTCCACTAAGGCACCACCACCATTTTGGTCTCTGATTGAACTTTCAATTTAATTATGGGCAAAATGTAGCCTCTTAAGATGTTCGTGTCTTATAAACACTAATAAATAAAAAAAATTACCCCCTCCGATTCATTGCTTAGTCACTTGTATAGCAGTATTTATGGGTACTCACGCTACCCTTATTGAAATTGTTCGTTCCAGTTAATGAAATATCATTAATTATTTGATCCAAATGTAGTGAAATCGTGTAAGGGTAAGTTTTTAAGAGTCTAATTTTATTGTGACTCGCGGAAATAGGGTTAGTAATCTCTGACCGATAGGGTAAGGTGGTACAAATTCGATATAGGTACAATTCCGATCAACATAATTTGTCAGTCTCGTAGTGTTGGTAGCACTTGCCTTTGTGTGGCATTGTAGTGTAGCAGGTTTCTGCAGCTCCTCCTGTCTTTTCCAAGAATACACCACTTTCCGCTACGGAGATATATATTTTTTCTGTTGAGAGGCACGTGCAGCAACTTCGTCGGACGCGCTCTTATAAATTTTCTAGTTTCCACGCCCTTGCAAACTTTATGTTACCGCAATGTTTGTTACTTCGAAGTATGCGTTTGTGCACGAGGGAACAAGTGCTTTTTAGGTGGAAGAAGCCAGTGATAAAAATTTTACGAGGAAGTGATCATAATTGTACCTAGTATGGTACATTTTCGATCAATATTTCACAGTTCTGTAACCTTTTTTTGTGTTTACACTAACCTTTCTAATGGTCTAATATTTGTGTTACATATTCGTTAAACATCCAAGAACAAGTGCCATAGTTAAAATTATTTATCTTCTCGACATATTTTCAGTAACAAAAACATTTCTCCGAAATGATAGAAATTATACCACCTTACCCTATCAGATTTACGAAAAGCGTAAGATTATTTTATTTGTAGCCCAAAAATCTCTTGCGGAATAAATACAAACTAGTGATAAAGTAAGTCTAAACTCCGTCCCGCACATGCCACGAGGGCCAACGGATACCAACCGGCTGCCATGTCACCCTACGCCCCGATGCGTCATCCTATGAGATATGGAGGTTGACGTTGTTTGCGCCGCCGGGCCATTGTGCCGGTTTTCCAGACCGGAGCCACTTTCTTCTCATTCAAGTAGCTCTTCAACTGGCCTCAGAACGGCTGAGTGCACCACGCTTGCCAACAGCGCTCGGCAGACCCGGACAGTTACCCATCCAATTGCTAGCCCGACGGTGCTTAACTTCGGTGGTCTGACAGGAACTTTTGTGTCCCAGCCTCGTCGCCGCTTTTGTGTCTCGTTTCCGTCGTAGGTGTCGGTGGCCGAGTAGAAAGACCGACACAGGAATAAAGGATGCACGCTTGTGCAGGTAGGAGGTGACCAGCCAGTGGGACAGCAGAAACTAGAAACACTAGAGTAAATTAGAACGAGATATATATTTCTTAGAGGCTTAGTAATACTTAACTTTTACATAGCTCAGTACTGCAGAAAGCTGATACATAGTTGAGCTAGAGGCCTGCCTAGTGCCTATCCGATAGTCAAGTCTTCACTGGTGCCTATCTGATTCCGAAGTGCTAACTGGTTCCTATCTCAATCCCAAGTGAACGATGTCGTTCAGTGGTGGCCACGAGCGGGATAGCAGCAGAGGGCGCTCGTGGCTGACGTCGTAAGAACGCCGCGCCGCGCGTGCATGGCGGCGCGCGGCGAAAGTAGGTGGCGCGCACTTTAGACTTGTGCGACACGACAAGAACCTCTGTATCTACTCCGGCACGGCCATTGGCACAAACTGCTGATAATAGATCCGATTACTGAATCAGCTCAGTATTATTTTGGACTAACAAACTTATACAATTTCTACTCCCAAAAGAAATACCGTTTCTAGAGTCACATTGTTAGTCTATCTCCTCGACACTAGAGGGTCAGATATTAAGTTTTCTCGATTTTATCACATAGATAACGTAGAGCTGAGTGTCTCTAATTAACTGTAAGAATGAACACGTCATATCTCAATGTTCAAATGTTTGTAAAGCTTATGGGACTTAACTACGGGGTCATCAGTCCCTAAACTTACAAACTACTTATGAACTACTTACGAACTAGGACGGCACAAATATCCATGCCCGAGGGGGGATTCGAACCCCCGACCGTAGTGCAGACCGTGACTGAAGCGCCTTAATCTCCTCGGCTACCGCGGTCGGCACGTCATATCTGGTTGCTGATTTGTGGCCATGGACTCCGAGCAGTAAAAGTTATATTTACCGACGGTGACATCGCATGGCGTACATCGCTGACAACTACTTGTCGCCTGTTTTCGTTCACCAACAGCTTTGGAACGATTTCTAGAACGTTAACACAGATACACATCACTTTCTTAATAATCAATTTTTGTTCCATACAAGGCTTCAGTTCTTCCAAAATAGTTCAGTAATAGTCACAGGATAAACCTTGAATACTGTTATCAGTTAAGCCTTTTAAACACCCGCTATGAAATAAATGCGATTGTAATACCATCGTATCCTTGCTAATCGATAGTAATTTAAAGAAAACTGACAGTATTTCGCCAACGGTCTAATAGTAACTTCAAGATGGTCTGTTAGCAGCTAACTAAAATTGTTCATGGAACAAGTAAATGGTAATAAAGGAACAGGTTTTTTATCATTTAACCATAAAATCATTATCGAAAGGCTTAAGCTGCTTGATGATTTGTGGCCATGGACTCCGAGCAGTAGAAGTTATCTATGCCGACAGTGACATCGCATGGCGTACATCTCTGACAACTACCTGTCGCCTGTTTGCATTCACCGACAGCTTTGGAACGATTTCTAGAACATTAACACAGGTACACATTACTTTAACGAATAACTTAAGTCAATTACAAATCTATTAAAAATTGTCATTTACCTTCGTAATAAGTTGGAGCGGTACTCGGGTTATTCCGAAAAGGACTACAAAGTAGCATGTTCAAATGTTCGTAGACCTTAGGGGCCAAACTAAACCAAAATACGAATTCGAAATATTTAAACATTTCCACCGTTTCAGGGCATAGACATCAATCCAATGGCAAAGATGAAAGATTGTGCTGGAACGGAAATCGAACCAGGATTTACCATTTTTGGTCAGCGGTCGCCTTAAGCTTTTTTCTTTTTAATCTAGCTGTGCTGTAGGAAACAACAGACTCTCCATAGGCTTCCTGTAACATTATATGGGCTTCAGCTAAAGATTTCTTGAGACAAATCTATATCTATAAATGTGAATGTCTGTTCGGTGTACGTTTATCACGTCTGAACCACAAGACATACAGAGTTACAAATTTGTACAGTTACTAATGTCTACCCGAGGAAGGCTTTAGGCACGGTGTTAAGGCGAACGGATCTCTCTCTCTCTCTCTCTCTCTCTCTCTCTCTCTCTCTCTCTCTAATATATATATATATATATATATATAATGTGAATGTCTTTTCGGTGTACGCTTATCACATCCGAACGACAAGACGCAGAGACTTAAATATTTGTACAGTTACTAATTTATACCTGAGGAATGTTTTAGACACGCTTTTACAGCGATATGATAGATATTTAGCAATTTGAAGAGTATAACGCAAAATGCGGAACAATAATTACTCTTTGAAAATTATATTTACTCTTTGAAAATGGTTTTATTGGTTGCACTGTTGCTTGAGGGTTGATAACGATAAAAGGCTGGAGTATATTGGGATGGAAGTTATCGGTGTGTGTGTGTGTGTTAATATTTCGCTCTGCAGCGAAAACTACAGAACGCAAACGAATGGTCTGTGCGTAATAGTTGTCCGAAGTCTCCCGTTGCACACCATAGCAGTTCCATGCCGGTAGCTATAAGGGGATGGAAGATATGGTGGTTGAAAGTCGTCAAATTATAAAAAAAAATCGGACTGATGGCCAGCGATGACGTTTACGACTCTATAGTAAGGAGGTTATATACAGCGAAACGTGATGCCACAGAACATATCTTTGGTCCATGCGTGCTACATTGTCTTCAGCTCTTTCTCTGTAAGGATAAGCATACGAATAAGGAAGTATAAGAATAAATAAATAAAGCAGTAAAAAAGAAAAATCTTCTAATGCATCTCTTTAAAAAATCGATTTGACGTTTCGCGCATTACATCAAGTGATCGATCTGTGATATTATTACAATCCTTATTGTTGAATTTCGTGATTGGATTCTTCGAAACGAGTGAATTTTTACGTGTGATTTCTTATTTCTTACATATTGTCTGATAAATGTAATATGTTTTTTGAAAAAAGGAGATGGACAGACAGAGAGAGAGAGAGAGAGAGAGAGAGAGAGAGAGAGTGGATAGGTAAAGTACTAACTCAAGGCTCGAATAAATAAATAAATAAATACTCGGCCAACGCCGGGTTTTCAGCTAGTATCAAATAAACATTGCCCAGAGACACATTTTCTCTCTATATCTATTAAAGATATTAAACTGAATTAGTGGATTTAATTTAAATTTTTTGCCGCGGACAGGATTTAAAAAATTTTCTCTTTTGTCTAAGATGAGGAAATGTTGAATTTATTTATTTATTTTTCATTCAGGCCATTGGATTCACATGGCCAATATATTGTTATCGTTGGGAATTGGAATAAAGGAAAAATATAAATAAATAAAAAATAATACGAAACATAATAAACTGAACTTAATGTTTCTGGAAGGACGACAGAAGAGTGATATCCTCTTGAGGTATCAGAAAATATACATTCTTCGTGTCCGTCTCTCAGCGACGTGGACCCGGGTACATCTTCACATAAAGAAGTCTTCCTCCGTGTTCTATTTTGTTTCGAATTAGGTTTCGCCTTGTCATCTCTTACCCGTGTCGACCCAGCTGCGTGGGGGATGCTTCATGTGTTGCGAAGTATTTAGCAAGGTCTGCTGATTGGTTCTGTCCTTTCAACCGCTCGTTTCATTAATTTGATCGTGTATTTTATACGCCGTGACAGGAGTGATACAAAAAGTACTTGGTTAGTAATGTGAACATGTTAATAGCTTCGAGATGCTTATAGGACGCCGGGCCTCCGCACCTTTAGCTCCAGGGAGGTTCCAACTGCAGGGAGGATTGGTAAAAATGCTTCCTAAGTAGTTAGCAAAGACAGACCACTACTCTGCCTGCCGTCGCACAATGTCGTGTCGTGTTAGAAACAACGTCCAGAAATCTATCACGTCCTAGGGTCCATCTCGCAAAAGGTAATGGCTGGCCATGCCCTTCATCCAAGTGACAGCATGCATCTTCTGTGGAAGAAAATATGTCGCGTCCGGTTGGAGTATAATCTTGGTGGTCATCAAGTGCGTTGGTACCCGAAAATAAAGAACTATTATCTGTTGGATTGGGTACCATATGGCCGCCGCCTCGCAGCAGATCAGTCGGTGTTTCGACGGGGACGTCCACGTTGCACCTCAGGCAGAGCGGGGTGACCGCCAGGGAGATGGCGTGGAGTCTGTGACCCATTGGATATATACCGTTGACGACGATGTACCAAGTGATGCTCGTTTCTTTGGTGAAGTATGGTTGGTGTACTGAGCGCCACACCGTCGCTCACGTAACGTCCTTCGACAGCGTTCCGTGGGTGCTGTCTCATTAACAGTTGATAAATATTGCGCGTACTGGGAGCTGCGGTACGAGGGAAGTCTTGATGTATGTAACTACATTCAAGAAAAAACAATTTGATATGTGACAGCGCCGGTGCTACGTGGGCCAGGAAGATCGGTGGCTGGCGTGAAGTAGGCTCAAGTTCGTCGAGCAAAATCCCCGTAATATTGTGGAGTCTGTGATTCTCCAGGTTAACAATTGTACGCATATAAAGCGCCGTCGCGCGTGCCAGGACGTTGACCAAGGCTAGACCCCCTCTCCGTTTAGGGAGTGTGAAGGTGTCGTACTTGACCCTGAAGATGTGACCAGTACTAAGAAAGTAACCAAAGGCTGCTTGGATCTGGCGTGCCATCGCTCTAGGGATTGGTACAATTTGTGCAATGTGTGTTATGCAGGATGCCATATACAGGGTGTTACAAAAAGGTACGGCCAAACTTTCAGGAAACTTTCCTCACACACAAAGAAAGAAAATATGTTACGTGTACATGTGTCCTGAAAAGCTTAATTTCCATGTTAGAGCTCATTTTATTACTTCTCTTCAAATCACATTAATCATGGAATGGAAACATACAGCAACAGAACGTACCAGCGTGACTTCAAACACTTTGTTACAGGAAATGTTCAAAATGTCCTCCGTTAGCGAGGATACATGCATCCACCCTCCGTCGCATGGAATCCCTGATGCACTGATGCAGCCCTGGAGAATGGCGTATTGTATCACAGCGAGCGCGAAGAGTCTCTACATTTGGTACCGGGGTGCGTAGACAAGAGCTTTAAAATGCCTCCATAAATGAAAGTCAAGAAGGTTGCTATCAGGAGAGCGTGGAGGCCATAGAATTGGTCCGCCTCTACCAATCCATCGGTCACCGAATCTGTTGTTGAGAAGCGTACGAACACGTCGACTGAAATGTGCAGGAACTCCATCGTGCATGAACCACATGTTGTGTCGTACTTGTAAAGGCAGGGGACTGATGACCTAGCTGTTTAGTCCCCTTAAAACAACCAACAACAACAACAACTTGTAAAGGCACATGTTCTAGCAGCACAAGTAGTGTATCCCGTATGAAATCATGATAACGTGCTCCAGTGAGCGTAGGTGGAAGAACACGAGGCCCAATCAAGACATCACCAACAATTCATGCCCAAACGTTCACAGAAAATCTGTGTTGATGACGTGATTGCACAATTGCGTGCGGATTCTCGTCAGCTCACACAATTTGATGACGTTGGAATGAAATTTACATTTAAAGAGAAATACCAAAATGAGCTCTAACATGGAAATTAAACGTTTCCGGACACATGTCCACATAAAATATTTTCTTTCTTTGTGTGTGAGAAATGTTTCCTGAAAGTTTGGGCGTACCTTTTTGAAACACCCTGTAGATATTTATGAATTTCACCTTATGTATCATGTCCATCACTTGCAATAACTGATTTAGAACTCCAGTCCTGATGTTCTGAAATAGGCGCCGAAAGCTCATGGCTGTTGTGCGACGAATGCCTGGAGTGAAAACTATTCACAGACAGTGGAGAGTCTCTGTAATTCTGAATCGGCCCATGCTTTCACCGGGGAGTCCCTGTCCGGTATTCATCGTGCAGGATTTGGCTATGTTCATATGGCTGCCCGCATCGCTACCATATTTCTCTATCCATTGTGTCGCCTCCTGTACCTCCTCTTTCGTACGTACGATGAAGACGAGATCGTCTGCGTAGGCGAGGCATTTGAATGTGTGTCCCCACAGAGTGATCTCTGATTAGTTCTTGCAAGCCGCAGATGAGGGGTACTAATGCGATGGTATACAGGATCGTCGACAGGGGACAACCCTGTCAGACTGACCGTGCGATTGGTACTGGTTCTGACATCCGTCCATTGACCATCACCGTTGACGAAGCCCCACAAAGTAGACGCCTGATTACGAGAACAAAAATCGGGTGGAAAAGCCATCCCTCCGTCACCTTTACGAGGAAACTATGGTTCACGCGATAGAAGGTGTGATTGAAGTCGATAGAAACATGGCTCTCTGCTGTCAACAGACTGTTGCTGTGGCGATGACGTCTCTGTAATCAGATAGTGTTGACTGTATGTTGGTATCTCCACCAAAAGACGTCTGTGCGGGTGACAGGACTTGGTGCAGAATTCGCCTGAATCAAATCACGAGTATCCGTGAAAAAATCTTAAAATCGGATTTGAGTCACGTGATCGGCCGAAAGCTATCAGGTCGTGTGTCGCGGCGGGTTTGGGTATCGCAATAATTATGCCTTCTAGAAAATCTGGTAGTGTTGACACCGTAATTGGACAATATCTCCTGATACATCCCTCTCATCGTGGGAGCATCAAGTCTTGAAAGATCCTGTAGAATTCTAACGGCAGTCCGTCCGGTCCTGGCGATCGGTTAAGAGCTCCCTTGGCGAGTGACATGCTTAGTTGAAATGTCTGCTAAGAGGAAGTCCGCCACCTGACCATCAAGGGCACGAAGAATCGTCCGTGGTATCTCTGACGATGTCACAACGTCAGTATCTTCTTATCCCTATAGAAGTGGTGGTAGTGAGGCACAAAGGCCGTTGCATGTGAGTCCAGTCGGCAGCCTTCAAGTAAATCTAAAGAAGAAATCAGCGCTTGTCGACTGCGTCTGAGAGCTGTGACGACTTGATGCATTTAGGGTGTTTCGCCATTGATGATGACGTGACAGCGCGCTCGTACCACGACACACTCCAATTAAAGCCGAGTGAGGGCCAGAATCTTTGCCTTGATACGTTGGGCTTCTATATGTCGTCTAGCGACGGCGGGTGTTCCATAAGGTCCCGTAGGATCGTGTAGTACAATTCTGTGTTGTGTCGGTGCCACTGCATTTGTTCCTTGCCATACCAGAGCAGAACGTGGCGTAATGCAGACTTTATACAATGTACCCACCACACAAAAATCGACAAGTATTGTTTCAGGCGTCTTTCGCAGGATTCCCATGTATCCTTCACCCTTTCTCGACATTCCGGTTCCTTTATATAGGCGATTTCAGTTTCCATTGGCCCCAACTGCGCCATATTGTTTGACGTTGCAGGTTTATCGTGCACACGAAAACACTGTGATCTGAGAAGATTGCAGGCCATCTTTCGGCGTTTAGGATAACGAAGTGAGTGGAGAAGACACGTAGATGCGATCCAATCGACTGGTCGAGTGGCTCGTGACATGCGTAAATCCTGGACGTTGGTCGTGCACCACTTCCCAGGTATCTGCGAGATTGAGTCTCTGTACCAAGTGACGAAGTTCAGGACAGGTGGTAAAATTTGGATATTGGTCCTTCTTCGCTCGAACACAGTTGAAATCTTCGCCATGTTCTCGTATTTTCGCAGAAAAAGAGATGTAATTGCTCCAGAGTAAAACTGTGATCGTTCGCTTCGTTTGCCTGTACGCCTGTACGTTGCCCCACATGTTGATAACTAGAGGAACTGAAGTCATCGCGCGCTGCGTGTTTCCTGCCTATGAATAACACCTGGTTCGCCGAGCCAGGCTGTGGCATTTCTTCATCTGGTGCAGGTTCAGTTAGTATGTCCTATCCCCACGAAACGGGGTCAGGTCCAGCCATAGTCAATACGTGGTTAGCTGCTGTCATCATGGTATCCATTTTGGCTCCTCGGGAGACATCGGCATCCGGGCCTTCAGAACGGTGTTGTGGTCCAGAGACACACGATAAATCGTCCTGCACGTGGTGGGCGCTGTCAACTGCCCTCGAGTCATCGTCCATGAAATCCTCTGGTGGGAGCGTGACAGGTTCGTCCTGTAGTCGTGATTCCGACTCTGTTCCCGTTGTTTTCCTCCTCTTCTTGCGTCTTTTTGCGATTTCTGTTTACGAGGATGTAGTTCTAAATCAGATGAAGGAATGGAGTCGCGACGTTCAAGAACGAAAGCGGCTGTAGGCACGACCATGGTGTCAATGTCCATACCAGTTTCTCGATTGTCGACATCTTCCTCCGGCGTCGAAACCTCCGGCCGAAGGGTCGGTTGTTGTTGTTAGTCTTCGGCGTCACCTCGTCCTGTCTCTGCAGGTTGTGACACATCTTGTGGGAGTTCTCGATCAAGGTCTTGAACTGGCGTCGGAAATTCATCCGGTCAAATTACCGCTGCATAGGTTAGTGGCAGGGTTGTTGTGCGCTGGGGAAGTGAGACACCATCGTTCCGAAGTTGTGGAATCCTGTGTTGGGGGCATTCGTTTCTCACATGTCCCTCTTTACCGCATCCGGAACAGGTCTTTGGCTGCCCGTCATATATAACTATAGTCCGGCAGGCGCCGATGTTGAGGTAGGACGGGACATGTTTCTTTAGTTCGGTGCTCACTTGCCGCACGCCGTTCAGGATTGGATACGTATTGAACTGTACCCATTTCTGTGCTATGTGGCCGCGTACTGTTCCATAAGGGCGTAGAACCGCCATGACGTCTTCTTCTGGAATTTCGAACGGAACGTAATCCCAGGCCGATATGTTCAACTGTTACTGGGCCGATGTGTCCGAAATGGCCGAGCGCATCGAGGCGCTATGCTCCGATGCACGAGGCCGTTCCCCGTCGGAGGTTCGAATCCTCCCTCGGGCATGGATGTTTGTGTTGTCTGTGATGTAAGTTGTCTTTACGTATATCTGGTATACGTTTTCCTTAGTGTAAGTTTAGTTCATAAGTAGTTTGTAAGTTTAGGGACTGATGACCCCTCAGTCAAGTCCCATAAGCTTAACAAACATTTGAACATAAAGCCGTCTTTTGTCCGTGCTAATATTCTGTCGCAGGCTGCATCGGTTGCCAGTTTGACGTAAACTACACTGTTAACGATCGAGAAGTGTATTACAGTTATATCCTCACAGGGATCGCCACTTCCTCACGTAGGAATTGTTCGATGTCGAGTGCTTTTGGTCGGACATATTCGTTCGAGAAGGTAACCTTTAGTGTGGTTTTGCGGTACGAGTTGGCCATTTTACTGTTGATCGTAATACAAGTGAGAAGCGCTGCGAAGATAAATAACCGCGTAAGACGCGCAATGGCGTGAAGTTAAACAGTACCTTCGACGCCGCTACACTGCCCGAGGCTGGCTTAGGCTATCCAGGCACGCTTCCCTTCTAACCCACATTCTCAGCTTGTAGCACACTACGATTGCAGTGTCCCCTGCCCATTTGATTCTACTTGTTCGCAGCGTATACTAGATTCCCGCAAGAGATTTAGCGTATTAATGCGTCCGCACTGAAATTGTCAATTGTCTGTCCGAAAATAACATGCACCATATAAATAATTGTAAATTAAAATAAATGTCGAAATGTTTGTATACGTAAGGGACCAAACTGGTGAGGGTATAGGACACTAAATCTCAAAAATACTTTAACAGATATTAAGAACAATGCATACACCCATGCCTGAGGGAGGACTCGAACCTCCGACGCAAGTGGCCGCGCGATCCGTAACGTGGCATCCCATACCACACGGCGAATACAGCGCGGCGTAGATTCAGTCATCAGCATCCTTTGTCGACCCTTTGGCCGGATTCACATAGTTACTTAAGGTGTAGAACACACATAAAATTATGATATTAATTCAATATGATTATACCGACTGAAGAATAAGTGATATTTTCTTAATTTGCTGTTGTTTTAAATTTGTTTGGGTCACATAGTAACAGCTCTTTGGCTGTACCCAATAAAAATTGCATACACATTGTTTGGAAATTTTATTGCAATCCATCCATACTACCACCTATTAAACGTAAACTCTTAGTGCTGTTTGACATGCACACAAAATATTAATATCGTCTCCCTGTTCTAACATGAAAACGGAAGAATGTGACCCTTTGATTCTATTAATAATAAACCTTGCCGGAAGTCTCACACGAGGGATCGTAAATTCTTGCCATTTATTACCTCATCAGAAAAGTGTAAGGTAAGTATGTATCACCTTATGATTATTTATATGTTCATCTGTGCAGAAACAAACACAGTAGCTATAATCACAGCCTAATACCATTCCCTCCTCTAGTCAAGGTATTTTATAAAATTGGAAGTTTACTGTATAATCAGTATTCGGTGTAATAGATTTATGCATAGTCTACATGTACGTTAACCATAATGGGTAAAAATGTAAAGTCATATGGGATGAATGGCTAGAGGAATTGGAAAGGTTGTCCCTTTCCACCGCGCCCGCAGGCACCTTTCCTTCGCACAGAGTGGGAACTGTGTGCTGAAGTGTCTATGTTAAGTGCAGGTGACTGTAATGAGTACATCTGTAGTGTAGTGCCGTGTTCGTGTTGGAAATGATGGGAGAAGGAAGAGGGTGAAACCCGGTGCCGGCACACAGCCTACTCCTCTCTAAAAGCACCAAGGGGGCCGCCCAGCTTAACGTCCCCATCAGACGGACCGATCACCATCGACAGTGTCCAATGCCCCCACTCCATGAGAGACTGCGGAGAGGTTTGGACTTTAATCCAGATCATTTGTGCAAAGACTGGTGATCAGGGACTTTGCACCACCATCCCTCCCCTCCCCTCTGCCGTAAGGCAAAGGAAAAATCGTCAATAGCCCGTTGCGTAGCCGGACCACAGAGTAACACATACAGAGAAGAAGCCTCCCCTAAACCACTGTCCTACGCTCCCCTCGTAGTTCCGTAAGATGCTAGCAGGTGTCAAGTGGATCGCTCGCTTAGGTTGCCTCTCGCACGTCAGAGGGTAGCGTGGATGGGAGGCTGAGGGGAGAGCCCGTGCCGCCTGCCACGAGGCCACGGCTGTGTCCGGCTCAAGCCCCCACAATCGCGTAAGCGACCGACTGCGAATAGCTTACAAATGGAAGAGCACCTCGGCGGCCATTGTAGCGGCAAACTTCGGCGCGAAGTTTAATTGTGCGTAAGATTCTTTTGATTAGAGAGAGTATTCATTTGAGTTAAGTCGCGAAAAATATGTCTAATTCAAATATATAACTACAAAACAGCTTCAGACTCCTTGAATATACCGTAACTACCGGTTGTGTATAAATTTATTATGCATACGGTGTAGAAATTTGTCAACAGCGTTTCCACTTCCTAACGAAACCGAACTATAACGTGTAGTTTTTTGCGTTCTAAGTGCAAGATATGGACGGAAATTATCGTCAAACACGATTTTTTGGCACTTTCTCAGTATATTCTACGATTGTGAAACTTTTGTACAAATATTGACTTCGGAAGAGTTTCACACTTTACGTCGTTGCTGTATTCTACAATATTTAGATATTTCATAGCATCAAAAAATCAAACAGGGCTGACAAACTGCTAATGTTAAAAATCGATTGTGAAAGTGAAATATGCCATCAGATACGTAACTGAAAAATAGCTTCTTACGTTGTGAATACAGCAATCAGCCACTACCATATTCTTTTAAGAACACGAAGTATGCCATAACTTTTTCTTAACTAAGGCATCTAACATTAGCATTAGGGTATCTAGCAAGAAAATTAGCATTTTTAATGCTGTAAGCCAAATAAATACCTTATAGCAGAGTGAACTGCTCAAAAGTCAGCAACTATCATCACAGGGCAGAACGTCACAATGTGCATCCACTGTGGCTATGTGCCGTTCATATATGGAACTATACACAGGTCTGCAAACCCCCTTTCAGTTCTTATACCTAATGTAAAACAGTTTACCTTTAAATTCTGCGTTACAAGTTGCTAATATTAATTTCATAAACAAAAATTCGAACTGCAGCGAGGCAACTAATTTCGTGACCCCAATAGTTATTTTACACAATTATAAAATGAAACTTTTTGAACTTCCTGCCCACCAGTACCGCCCAAAGTAGCTCCTTTTAAAAAGCTACCTGTATTTTAAATGCTTATTATTTCTTTCATTAAATCCTATATCGTCTTGAGTAACAGTCTGTTAAGCAAGATTAACAATCTCTGAACACAATTAGTAGGGCTACTTGTATTCCTGAGAAATATAAATGGGAATATAGTATTCGATCTTTTTATTCCTTTCTTAAATTGATTTATACATTTAAACGCTGAGTAGCTCTTCACCATCGTGCTTCATGTACACTGCGATAGTCAAACAGTACAGACGTGACTATCAGTTGTGTATATATTCCGCAGTAGCTATTTAATACACAATTTACCTGTTAACAACACTCTTATTTATCTGACGCTTGCCACTACCATGGCGTCTGGGCGAAGGTTCAAATTATCCCGCGACAGCAGCGCCGTCAGGGAGTCTAGTTGGTTTTATAAGGTCTTTGGTCCGGCTTGCTGCTGTGTGAGGGGAGGTGGTGGTGGGGACAGCTGCTACCTGCCGCCTGCTCTGGCCAGTTAAAAGGGCTGCCTCTGACCGCAGCGCCATCATGGGACATCTTACGGAACTGCTGAAAAACCTCCCTCCCCGCACCCCTGAGCGTAGGACCGGGCGCTTACGGAGGTTTCCCGTCTGTATATATTTGTCTGTGGCCGGACGGACCACGTCCAACGGTGCTTAACTTCGATGATCTGGCGGGGACCGTTGTATCCACGACAGCACGGCCGATGACTGCCGTAACGAAGTTGGTTCAATGCAGTTATTCACCAAATTTTAAAACTAATATATATTCTGTTTTAGTGTGTACAATGTGGTATTCTTAAAAAAGAGGGGAAAAATCGCAGCACCCTGTTACACAGCCTACATCACATAAAATCATGTGAGATAGGATGCGTCACAAATATTGTAACCTAACAGCACGTGGTAGTTGCGAATATCATCTTAACACTAGGTTCACTAGTCAGACACCATTATAAATTCCGTAACATGACCAGAATCACTCGACCTCTCTTATACTTTCCGAAGTAAAAGAATCGCACTGTCGTGTTCTACGGCCCACTTCAGATATGCCTGCAGTTTTATGATTTTTTGTAAACATTGCGGACAAAAATAACAAAAATATAAATAATAAAAAATTATGGACGATACGATTACGACTCTGCTATTGTGGTAATATCTATGCACCCAACACGTAATTTTCTTTCTCGCCGTATTTTAACAAACAGCCAAAATTATATGATATTTGAGTTTAGCTTTGACAAACATACCCTTTTATGAACTTTTAATTCTTTAAACTATTATTTCAATATCTCTCACACATTATCATTGCTTTTTTCCGTTAAAATACTATTACCTGTCTTGCTTTGGTAATTTGTTCTAAGTTTATTTTCTTTGCCTGTATTGCTTACGAATGACTATAGCCTGGAAGAAACGTAGCGTACATTTGGCGTGCGGAAATCAGTCACGTGACATCCATCGCCCGAAAACTTTTCCGAAATTGTCTTTTGCATATGCCGTATTCCTTTGTGTATTTGATTTTGTTATTATAACTCAAGCGTTGTCATTTCAAAGCAATGGCGCACTGAAAATAGTCGAAAACACGTCGTTCTTAGGACAATGAATTATAATAAAATCTCTAAAAATGCCGTGTTACCAGTTAACATCTGCCATCGATGGTGCGAAAACTACGGATTGTTCTCACAGATGTTCGGCATAACGTAATGAGTGGTGAATTAGTTTGTGATACACGAACATGTTAGACGTTGGTTCGAAACTTGCCAGGAGTGGTGGAACAGCGCGCTCGGTCAGAGGATTGCTGACGTGGTGGCTTAGCGTACTCGGTCAGAGGGCTCGATGCCTTTTGTAACGAAAAAACTGAGTCAACGACGAAACGATTAAAAGAAAAGAAAAACCAACGTCGACAAAGAACCAATAAAACCGAAGAACCAATGAAAAGATGGAAAATGAAAGAGGGTCACCGCCATTTGTAATAAAAAACTGAGCAAAATTCTCAACAAACAACCCAAAATGAACACGAACAAACCACCGAAAAGCATTGATCTCCCTGAAAAACAAAAAAAAAATAAAAAAAATAAATAAATAAATAAAAAATAAAAAACAGTCACAGGCATTTTTTTCCTTCTTGATTCCTAAAAGATTATCACACACTCTTGTTAACTGAACACAACTATATTCAGCAAGATTCTGAATTGTGCAAAGCTAACAGCACATTCTCTGAAAAGTGCATTGTTTTGTGAACATACCATGAAATACATACCAACAAATTGCAACACAGACATCTTTTTCACTTGTACATACACCGGGGCCTAATGAGTGTTGTAAATGACGTAATGACAGTAGTAACTTTGTATATAGATTAAGTACTAGAGTTATGTGGCATTCGGTGTTACCACACTTACCCATTTGTTATTTTAGCTGTAAAAGAAAACAGTCACGGTTTGAAACAGAATATTTGTTCTTTATTTTACCGCAGATCAGAGTAAAATGAACAAAGTCATATCGAAAATACAGAAAAGGTAATACAATCTACATTCAAAGCATACATAGCAACCATTCCAAAAACAAACATTTTAGTAGACAAGTAGGTACACAGCTAAAGTTTCAGGTCAAATTTGACCTTGACCTCTTGACCTTTCCATCCTAGTGCTGCCAGATGGCGGAAATAAACAACAAGATGGCGGGCATAAACAATATGGCGGCGGCGGCGATGGTGGTGGACGTAAACAAGGCGACAGCGGCGGCGGTGGACATAAACAAGATGGCGGCATGTATCTAAAATGGCAATACCCACAGCTATTGCTTCATCATATACTACATTGAGTCAGCCTAACTCAATGGCTACTAAATTTTCCTTAAATATGACACTCCTTTTATGATTTGGCTTTGAAATTAAAGCAATTAGCACACAACCCATTTCGTCACGAGTTTTACATCAACCATTTTGCGAACATTTTGAATAGTTTTTCCTAAAACACTGGGGGCATTCGCCCCCAGCCCCAGCCCAAGCCTGCCCTGTGCTAACTGCCTTCCATATGAGACTATGGGCAGGTTAAAGAACATTAAATGATGGCTATGTAGCTGTCCATAAAGAATACTGCAGTGAGAGCAAAACAAAATGTCTGCAAATAGCTGAAAATCAAGTGTTGTTTATAAAATATGAATAAGGAAATAGTAATATGGAACTGATTTCAAGTTTTTTTACACGTTCGCTGCGGTCACCAGTGCGGGCCGCTAACGCACTAGGCGGATGCCTGTAAGCGCACGAGATCTGAAATCAGATCCCTGTAAAACCTGCAATATTCAAAGCGAATATAACGTCTGCAAAAGAGATGGTGCTAAGCAGCATGCCGATTGTGTGATAAATGCTACAAGCTCTCTGACTTATAAGAGTCATATGCATTTATAGCAAACAATTCTAACAACACCTCTAATTTATTGATTTTATTGAAAACTGGGAAGAAAATTAAATTCAAACAAGCGGCAAATCCGCTTAATTGAGAAAGAATTATTCTGAGAACCCCAGAAGGTTTATCAAAGGGAGAAAAATGAAACACGTCTCATCTGCAATGTGGAGCTATGGAAATCTAATACCATATAACACATTGCAAGGTATAAAAGCGATGTTTTTGTAGCAAACCACTAAAGACGAAAACACACAACTGCAGACAGGAAAATGTTATGTGATGTTTTTGGTGGCCTGTACTAACACGAGTGCACAGACAAACTAACTAAACTGAGTACTCAGCTAGTGCACCGCTTGTAAGCGTCGGTACCTCTAGCGCGTTGATCGCGGAAACGCTTATAAGCGTCAGCCGCAGCGAACGTGTTAACCTTAAATACTGTTGCAACAACCCACAAATATGAAATAACCGTTTTTTTACCATAGCAGACTGAAAGTAGAGGTTTTCTCAGAAATGGGAATGAAAACATAATCCTGCAATTTTCTCATAGAAGTATCGCTTAACATCCATAATGCAAACTTCCTCCAGCTATTTCCATTCACCAGATGCCCAATATTAATTTAAATAGATGAAAACAGCCGTGATACAATTAATATTTAAAGCCAATAGCCTAAAGTTGATGTGGTGTTGCAACATGACCTTTTAACTGCTATCCAGACGAGAAATATATTATGTCACATGTAAAAGGAAGTATTACCTATGCAATAGATGATGCCTATTGACCTAATTTCCACGTCTGATGACATGATTATATCAAAATAGGAAATGTTTTCGTAAAAAATAATGTGATGTTTACACTGTGAATATCGTAAAATCAGTGCCCACACCTCTAACTTCAGTATCTCCCAGCTACTTACAGCCCTGAAAGATATTGTAAATAGGAGTATATAAACAAGATATCACAAGACTGCGAAACTAACCTTTTCGGCCCTATAACTGCAGATAATCCAGTAAAAAACGATTTATATTACTTTAGGTCGGTAAAAAGGAAGGGCATTATTTATTGATTAAGAAATGCCACACATGGTATATAATGTTTTGATTCTGAACAGCTGTTTTGCCAAAGACACTATGCCACAGAGAAGTCATACTGCAATACCAAAGACATTTCTATAATCGATATATCGAAATTACACAACTAACAATTAATTCTCTCAAACTGTAATTTCTATCTAGAAATCGTTTCGCTGTTAAAAACATTACTGCACGCGAGTTACGTAAGACCACCGGTTTATTTTTAATTCCGTCAGTTTGGAATCATCCACTGACCAGTGGCATTGCTCTTTATGCCATCTCTAGAAAGGTATCGCCAATGGAGAGGTGGTAGGTCATCTTCCCTGCACACTCTTTTAACTACTTATGCACCGTGCTAATTTGATTGCTGATATTCTCTGATTTTATTCAATCATCCTTAGTAAAATTGCCCCACTACCCCTACCCGTCAGGAAATTAGATTTACCTCATTATGGTGAGTGGGTGTGTCATTAGGTGTATGGTCCCCCGCACAGGCAATACTCAGTAGACGAAATTTGCATTGTATATTTGCTGTGGAAATAAGCTCAGAAGTATGCTCATGTGGATATTGTGCTTGGAGGATGTTAATAAGGAATAGACATATTCGTTTGAAGGAAGCAAAGTCGTGTGATTATTGGCTTGTGCTAGGTCTTGTCTCTGTTGTGCTGTGCTCTTTGATATATCCAATTGCCTCTGTCCATGCAGATTTGAACTTGGCCTTTATTCACTCACAAACACACAAAACTCTCTCTGCAAACATTTTTACTACAACCAGCAGGGGGTTACACTGTGCATTGCACATAAAAGGCACGGATTGTTGATTTGCTTTACCTGTGATACTAATATTGGGGCAATAGTCGTCATAGGTCTAAATCAGTCAGTGGTGTGTAAAATACTTAATTCAATGCCTTATTCGTGCCTAGACATCGAGTTTTTAGTGTAGGTACTGTCCTGTTAAAGTTGGGCAATATCATCACAAATTGACTGTTATTACAGCAATTTATTTTTCTTGTCCGCATAGGTAGGTCTAGAAGTAGCTATAGGAGATTGTATTCACGGTTTTTCAAGTATTAGCTTCACGATAACATTGTGATATTCAATATAAACAATAGTGTGCATTCTCCTCATGTAGAGAGTACATATCCGGACTGTTTACTATCTGTATCACTTGAAGATGTTAACTTCAGGGATGTTGGGCATTAATTTCACTATTACTTTGAAGTAATAAATGTAATATTACATTTTTTTAATTTGAATTTTTTAACATAATTATCGCTTTTGTTGCATACATTCTGTACTACTGTGGTATTTGGGTTGAAGGGACTTATTTGTTTAGCGTATTTCTGGGCCTGAAATTATGCAGGGAAAGGAAATTTTAAGTTTAAGACTGAGGTACAAAATTCGTACCAGGCATTTTTTTTTTTTTTTTTTTTTTTTTTTTTTTTTTTTTTTTTTTGTGGTTTATGCTAATGACCTGATGCATAAGAGTCCACAACGTTGCTGCAAATGCTATAGTGACATTTCACTAGTGTCACTAACATGGGAAAACACTGAGTAAATTGGAGAGGATTATTTTTTTAATATATTGTGTTATTAATAGTGAGAGGACACTATTCATATTAACAAATTATTTCCACCTTATCTGTAGAATTAAAGCTGTTATTCAGCAAGGAAAATGGCATCAGAGAACTACTTTTATTGAGGTGATATGCAGTAAATTTTTTTATTGTTAGTTGTTTAATTTAGATATATGTGTAATTTAGATTACAGAAATATCTTTGGTGTTGCAGTATGACTTCTCTGTGACTTAGTGTCTTTGGCAAAACGTTATATACATTATATACCATAATGGTAAGATGTACCATCTCATATTCGTGGTGTAGCAATTTTAATGGCCAGGAGTGTAGTTTTCTGCCTACACTTGCTGAAATAGCAAAAGTTTAATTACCCGTATAACTACCACGTCATTTCATCAACACGTCACATGCCCATACGTTATTGGCAGGGGTCACAATGTTTTAGGTCGTAAGTGTATGTATGTGGACCATTTTTAAAGTAATAATCGATTCAAAATAGTCACCAAGAACATTTCAACTTCTGTCAAGTCGTGGCACCAGTTTTTGGATCGCAGCACCAAACAACTCTGCCACCTGGCTGTTGCTGCACTGCTTCATCAACTTAGTGTGTCAGTCTTTATTCAGGACAATTAGCAGTCCAGATCAAAACAAGCGCGTCAGTATTGACAAGCTGCACCACAAATTTCCACAACTTTCAGGGTCAATGGTTTACTGACAAATCCAACAGCAAGGATCAGGCGGCGGAGTTGTTTAATACTGGGATCCAAAAGCTAGTATCACGTCTTGAGAAATGTTCAATGTATGTGATGACCATGTTGAAAAGTGAAAATGTGTATACTGTAGTTTGTGATACAATCTACGTTCATAAATATAGTTTTATTAAGTCAATTACCAATCCGTTCTTACATTAAAAATGACGCCGTACAACAACTTCTCTAGACGTTTCCAGCTAAGCTCTCCATTTAACTTTTCTCTCTCCCGTGAGGACTCTGTTTCTTCCTTAAGAGCTAAACCATGTTTTTCCTTTTGAGTCGTATCATAAACAACTACGACATAGATGTTTTCTTGTTTCCGCGAAATGCTTTGTTCTTTTTACATTCTAATTCTGAACGAAAGCACTTTCAGTGCCAGATGAGGTTTGCTGCTGTTAAGTCGTCCGCTGTTGTGAAGTTATCAAAAAGGTTCCCACTGCAGGACAAACGTTTCCAGAACAACGAGACAGAATGATCATTTGGCTGATTTTTTTTTTTCAAGAAAACTTGGTCGTCTAGATTGAAAGTCGAAAAAGAGGCTGAGAACAACAAGTACAAAAATATTGATCAATTACATTTCCTAAATTTGCCAAAAAATAGAAATATTATGCTGAGTCCACAATTATGACTCAAGAAATCGGGAATTTTAAGAAGAAATTACTTCCTGACCAAAAATGACTTACAAAATAGTATGTCAGAAGTATAATGAATATCAAACGGATTAACTACAACAGAGCTTGCAGCATAAGTTAAATCTAAAATACGTCAAAAATAGCACTGATATCAGAAACTATTTCGCAATGGAATAAAATATGTTAACAGGTAAGGGAGTATGGGTTTCTATACGTAAGAAATGTGAAGAAAAAGTTAAGATGCCTATGAATACAAAAAGAACAACGAGAAATACAAAGCAAAAATAAAGTTTGATAGCCTTATTCAGATTGATTTCGTCATTATGTTAAAAATTTTCATGGCTGATGCAAAAGGGCAAAAGTATCAAAAACTTTCAAGCAAAAATCGTTCTGATGCCTCTCACAGTGACATACTTGTATCGGTACTGTTGTTGTTAAAATGTTAGGTTCAAATGTTTGTATAGCTTATGGGACTTATCTACGGGGTTATCAGTCCCTAAACTTACAAACTACTTATGAACTAAGGACGGCACAAATATCCATGCCCGAGGGGGGATTCGAAACCCGACCGTAGTGGCCGTGCAGACCGTGACTGGAGCGCCTCAGTCCCCTCGGCCACCGCGGCCGGCAAAATGTTAGGGTAGCCAACGAAATACTACTTGTTATTCGGCAACTTGTGTGGTGTTAACACTCTGTTTGGAATGAAGGTTCATGATCACCTGAATCAGACATTTCCTGAAAAGTGGACAGGAAAAAGTGATCCTTTATCGTGATCAGCACGTTGAGTCGATTTAACTCCACTGGATTTCTTCTTGTAAGGCCATCTGGAAAATATTATGAACGGTACGCCTGTCTAGACTGTAGGGGATCTTGTAGTAAGAATAATTGTGGCCTGCGATACTGTCGTTACGAAACTGGGGATACAAGTGTCGATACAACTGTTCTTAACTCTGATTGATACGTTTGCTGCTCCATGAGCCCTGAGAATTTGTAACATCATGATGGAATTACCCTGTATGGAACGAAAGAACGGAAGAGCGATAAAGGTGTTGAGAACAGCTGGAAATACTTGGAGAAAAGTTGTGCGTCTTGTACAGGATTTTTTCACTTTCATTGACCTCGCTTTCTCCACATTATACTCAGCACTTAAGTATCGAAAGTTATCTAGTCTTCTAATCGCTGTTTGGCAAGGTGTATTCTGAACAGCACGCCATTGTTACTTGTTCCTACGTGTATCTCATTAGACACACAGTACTTGACATTTATCCGCACGGAACTTACACCTATATACTTACTACGACGAAATTGTGTTAGAATGATTAAATATATTGTATTTACACAGACCTTTACTAAAAATTGCTCTTTACTGTTACATCATTTATAGTTAATGAGTTGTCAAATCAAATGTTCAAATGTTTGTCAATCTATCAGACCAAACTGCGTGGTCATCAGTCCGTAGCTTACAAACTACTTAAACCTAGGTAAACTAACCTAAGGACAAACACACACACCCATGCCCTAGGGAGAACTCGAACCTCCACGGCGAGCAACCGCGCGCTCCGCAGCGAGACGCTTCAGACCGCTCGGCTACTCCACCGCGGCAATGAGTTGTCAATACAGTCGGTAATTACAGTTTATATTTTCGCAAACGGTTCTTTTTTAAGAGTATTAAACCACATGTATGGGTATAATACATGTTGTTAATCTCCTTTAAGCGCTTTATCAAATTCATAATAGAAAGACCCAGTTCAAAATATACGACAGTTAGAAAAATATTTATTTATTTCTTGGAAAAAGGAAAACTGTAGCCGCGATGGAGTGGCCGAGCGTTCTAAGGCGTCTCGCTGCGGAACGCGCGGTTGCTCGCTGCCGGAGATTTAAGTTAAAGTAGTTTGTAAGCCTAGGGACTGATCACCAACGTAGTTAAGTTCCTTAGATTTACAAACTTTAAATTGGAAAAGTATATTTTAAGTTTTTCATTCGCGCCTCTGGGCTTATTTTTGAATCTCTTTGTCGAATGCATGCCAGTGAAAATTACTCAACATACCGCTCCCTACGATGGTAGTGCTCCTGTCCATTAATTACTCTTGATCGCGACCAAACTATACTCCCGGAAGGGATCGGACTTATTCATGC
This sequence comes from Locusta migratoria, assembly GCA_026315105.1. Taxonomy (NCBI): domain Eukaryota; kingdom Metazoa; phylum Arthropoda; class Insecta; order Orthoptera; family Acrididae; genus Locusta; species Locusta migratoria. The sequence goes on along the minus strand of CM048755.1, from coordinate 565,004,106 downwards.
ATCCGCAAAGAAGTTGTCAATTGCCTGTGGGGGCAAATGTCCGAGAAAACAGACACCATATCTAGAATTAAGGCATGTCGCACTGTCGATGCCAACGGCATAAAGTTCCGATTTGCCTTAGATTGGACAGATTATTTTCCGTGACTTTGTCCTAGTAGACAGCCTTTACCCAAAAATGAGTTAAGCTGACCCTGCATAAAGATGGCTAGCTGTGGATTTGTATGTCGCTCTAGTCGAATGAGAATAGCCTCAGTAGACCTACTATGATGTTTACTCCAATAATCAGATAGATGATTGCTCTGCTTTGCATATGTCACTAGTAGTAAATTACCTGGTCTCTACAACTGGATGAAGTAATGTTGTATTATACACTCTTTGATTACTTTAAGTGTTAAACAGATAGACTGTTAAATATCGTTGCATCCTAGAAAATAATTTTATAATTATAATAGGTTTCTCAGTCAGTATTGAGTGTATGGTAAGGGATACTTACAACTGCACCGTAATTTAGATTTCTCGTAAGTCCTTTCATAGATGGAACGTGGAAACACAGAAGGCTTCTGTGTCTCTAAGGTTGCACTTGCTAGTCTAGTTTCATCTTAACAGTCGCTACTGGGGGCGATTAATGAGGGATGGAAATTAAATGTAGAATGTGTACCACCAAAGTAATTATTGTAATTTCATAACTGGTATTTGTCGACATATTCTACTGCTTGGGACCGCGAGAATTAGGATTATAATTCCCTATTGGTAAGAGCTGGTGACAGTTTACGAGTGTGGCGCAGACCCCAACGACGACAGAAAAAGCGTACCATTTGGCAATCACAGCATAAAATCCTGGAAGGCCGTAGCGTTAGACAGAGGAAGAGTGTCATTGATTCTGAAAATGCGAGATATCAGACACTCACTGTCTACTTACCTGAGCGTTGTTTACTTACGACACAGATTATGAAACTGATCACATGTCCGACAGCAATTGGGTACTAACAAATAGTAGGCGTAGATATATTTATTCCATCAAAAAAATATAAAAAGTGTACAAAATGCAAGTCTCAGACGAATTCCTTCTACCATATAAAGTTGTGAGATCTCACAGGAAACTAATTCGTTAATTTCATGGAACCGCCGATTCAACACCTTGTCATAATTTGTTATCTAATTAGTTATCAACCAAAATTAGTAACGATTCTATCAATGTTATACATTTTAATTCTGTTTTTACGTTTCATCCAAGTATGTTCAAAATGTTCAAATGTTTTAGAGTCTGTTGGACAAATGCTATGGTCATCAGCCCCTAGACTTACAAACTAAACCCCAGGGGGCTCACGATTCTTTCGTGAGTACGTGCGTGGCGAGCACGGGGCCCCGAGCTAATGAAGTCTTTCTCCCTTCTTTCCTCCCTGGACTGCATTTCCTTTCCCTTCCCCACCTTTCCTGTCCTCATTCCTTCCTCTTCCCACAGGGGGACCGATAACCTTCGCAATTTGGTACCTTTATTCCAAACAACCAACCAACCATCGAACCTACTTGAAAACTACTGAAACTAATTTTCAAGAAGGACAACACAAAGAGATCCATGGCCGAGGGAGGACCAGAACGTCCGTCGGGAGCGGCCGCCCAGTCATGGTGCCTTAGGCCGCGCAGCTATTCTCGGGGCACCCACACATATTTCATCACCTCTGTGCCATCGTCAGTGGTGTTTTCTCTATTTTTTTTTTATTTTACTAATAACCCATGTGTGAATACTAGGAATAAAAGACGTAAGTCTTATTTTTGGTTATTAGCTTGATTTTACATTTGTCATGTAGCATTATATTTACATAGTTTAACAATGATAGCGTTGTCATCTGCAACCAAATAATCTGTGTGAACATGATGACGAGTTAACACGTTATTTCTAGTGTGAAATTTAAATTTGATGGGCAGGGAGCTGCACAATCAAAATGATTATTATTATTCATTTTTATTTCTATAATAAAAATAATGACTTGTTGCTCATTTAATGCATAATGCTGGACTGCAGTTTTGTTCACCAAGTTTTCGAAAATGTGGGTTAGTTGTATGACAACTCATCTAATACGCATAAATATTTGCAGTAGAACCATATTAGATCTTTTCCATGTTTTCTGACATCCTCAAAAGACAGCTTTTTCAGAATCGACAATTTCAGTTTCTTTATTTGCATTTTGCAGGCTTCGTGTTTGTAATATGGGTCCGGGTTATCGCTGTGTACTGATTTTCCCAGAAAAGCTTCTAACATTTCATTTAATGTTGTATCTGAAGGACGTTCTTTCAGTTTTTCTAACGGTATTTTAAATTATTCTTTCAATTTACCAGTGTTCTTCTCCTAACATTCCGGCAAATACGTCTTGGTGGATTATACTCAGCGATTGCAGTCATTCGAGTTACATTAATAATCAAGTATACATTCGTTGGTTGTAATCCGTGTACTGTTGACCGTATGTGTTCACGGAAGAATCCATCAGTGCACTGATTGCACCTACAGTTTAAGGTGGAATTCGAACCACATGTCATTTCTGACGACTCGTCACATCGTATAAAGGTGACGGTTAGGTTAAAATAAAAACTGAAAAGAAAAATAACACGCTTTTCCCAGCCGGAACCGAACTAGCGATATTGTCTATTGGAGGGCAGCGCCAAACCACGAGTCCATTACCAAGATGTTAACATCGAAGCCAAATTTGCAGTTACAGTCAAACGAGAATACGCTCTAAAGCTGGACTGATGTTTACGGACGTTTGAATTTTTCCTTTCATAACAGGCTAAACACAATCAGAACATGAATTTAACGTTTGTATGTCTTCGAGAAGTACCTTAGAGTTTTGAAGATCGGCGATTGAGTGACAGAAATAGCGGGTTTCGACTGCCAATATTTTGTAAACTATAAGGTGTAGAATAGAACAATTTGGAAATATAGCTAGCTGTAGTGGCTACATCTACATTTACATACATACTCCGCAATCCACCGTAAGGTGCGTGGCGGAGGGTACACAGTACCACTACTAGGCATTTCCTTTCCTATTACACTCCCAAATAGAACCAGGAAAAAAATAATGCCTGTATGCCTCCTTACGAGCCCTAATTTCTCTTATCTTGTCTTTGTGATCACTACGCGAAATGTAAGTAGGAGGCAGCAAGCTTCAAATTCCGGCCCTCTAAATTTCCTCAACAGATATTCACGAAAAGAACGTCGTCTTTCCTCCAGCGATCCCCAATTGAGTTGCCGGAGCATTTCCGTGACACTCGCTCATTGGTCGAACCTACCAGTAACAAATCTAGCTACTCGCCTCTGAACTGCTTCTATGTCTTCCTTTAAACTGATCTGCTGCGGGTCCCAAACACTTGAGCAATACTCAAGACGTGGTCGTAGAAGCGTGTTATAAGCGGTCTCCTTTACAGATGAAATACATCTTCCCAAAATTCTCCCAATAAACAGAAGTCGGCTGTCCTCTTTACTCACAACTGTCCTTACATGTTCCTTCCATTTCATAACGCTCTGCAATGTTACGCCTAGAAATTTGAACGACGCGACAGCATCAAGAAGCTCACCACTAATGCTGTAATCGAACAGTATGGGATTGTTTTTCCTACTCGTGTGCATCACCTTACATTTTTCTACATTGAGAGCTAGCTGCCATTCTTCGCACCAACTAGAAATTTTGTCTAAGTCATCCTGTATGCTATTACAGTCAGTTAAAGACGACACCCTCCCATGCACCACAGCATCATCAGCAAACAGCCGCAAATTACAACTTACTCTGTCCATCAGATCATTTATATAGATAGAGAATAATAGCGGTCCTATCACACTCCCCTGGGGCACGCCTGACGATACACTCGTCTCTGAATAACACTCGCCGACGAGAACAACGTACTGAGTTCTATTACTTAGGAAGTCTTCCAGCCAGTCACAAATCTGTGAACCTATTCCATAAGCTCGTAACCACTTGGTCATCGAAAATTCAAGGTTCTAACTTTACCCACAACGACGATAGGTGGGCGGGTAGAAAGTGCCGTGAACGGTTTCGAGTCAAAGATGTACGGCTGTGCGCTCTGGATTTGGCGGGGGAATGCCGTACCCACAGATAAGGACACATTATCTACCATTAAGGCTTTATTAAGAATGAAGGACTAGTTTTAGAAAGTTTTTGTTATCTGTATATGAACGTACTCATATTTTGGGATTTGAAAAGATAGATTTATTGGTTTGAGAATGAGTACTAAACCTTAAAATTACCTTCAAAGAATTTATGCACTGATCTGTTCCTTGTAGCTTACTGGTTAGCAAGCCGAGTGGTATTCAACTGCATTTTCAGCGATATGTTTCCATATTTTTTGCTGTCTGTGAGAACACACTCCAAACAAAAGATGGCGAAATTTGGCATAACATGTATAGAAAATAATAAAATCGAGTGAGAGTACCAAGTATGTCTGTTCTTATTGTACATGGACTTGACTGTAAATCAGATCATGATCGTGCTGTCTAGGATGCCTTGTCACGTATTGTGTGGCCACTCCCGTCGGAGGTTCGAGTCCTTCCTCGGACATGGGTGTATCTGTTGTCTTTAGCTTACGTTAAACTTAGTTTAAGTAGTGTGTAAGCCTATGGCCCTGTGATCTTAGCAGTTTGGTCCCTTAGGTTTACAACAATTTGAACATTTTTTAAAATATGTTAATCATCAAGTACCGTATCTACAGTCAGCCGCGGTGGAGCGGCCGAGCGCATTGACGCGCTATGTTATGATGAGCAAGGCCATTCCCCGTCGGGGGTTCGAATCCCCCCTCGGGCATGGATGTCTGTGAGGTTCATAAGAAGTTTGTAGGTTTAGGGACTGATGATCCCGCAGTTAAATCCCATAAGCTTTACAAACAATTTAACATTTTTGAGCTCCAGTCACCAAACATATGATGCCTTGTTTGAGGGTCTGATATTTCTCATATCCTGAATCAGTGACACCTTTAATCTGCCTGACGTTATGGTCTTGCCCGGTTTTTATGCTTCGATTGCCAAATGCTTTTGCTTCGTTTTGTCTACAGTGGCTTAGACTTCTTTCCGTTGAGTGTAAGATATTTTCCATTTTTAGTCTTTGCACATAACGTGAATTTGTTTCGAGATGATTTTTCGATGTCATGCGAATTTCGCAAAATTTTATCTTCCCTGAGATACTGATTTAAATGTCTTATTCTTAACACCGGTGATGAATATCACATCCCTAAATGTAGCAGCATCGGCGGGATCTACTGATGATCTCGATATCTCACGGTAACGGATGCTTCCATAACTTACGAAACTCAGTAACTGTTTCTTTAAACAGAACTCTTCCAAGAATCAACGGAGATGCATAATCATGAGTCTGGTTTGAAGTCTATTACGTAAATGAATTCGGAAAGCAATGAGCAGTGCCTTTAGGGCAACCCATCATCAGATTTCTCTAGAAGGATGTTCCTGCCTGCTTTACTACGTTTCTCTTCGAAGGCTACAGTAGTTTTATGGAGCGTTATATATCCAACTAATAAGAAAATATATACGGTGAGTGTTCATCACTTGTTCCGTATTTGTACCTATAGTCAAAGTTTTGAGATGTTCTTTTATGTTGAATAATTTCTCTCTTCGTAAGTTACAACAGTAACCACCCTTGTCTGCTGCCCAAAATTATAGTCAGGTGTTTTAAGGAGAATATAAAAATAACTTGCGTTCGGTAGCCGCCATCCATTTGCAGTCAGAAAAACGATGTAATAGGTCTGTTTTAATGTAGATTCAGATACGTCTCTGTCTTCGATATATCCAAGTTTACACGTCTGTTAATGTAACATCTCTAAACTTCAAATGTATTTGATTTCTAAAGAGTTTGTGTTTATTTCACATGTATGTAAAAATATCGTCCATTACTCTATAAATTTAGCGTCTTTAACAGACAGCTGTAACCAAATGCTATCTCTTTATTTGCTCGTAGTAACTAGAGTTCATTTCATTTGCTTCTATATCACATGTTTAAGTATCAGAGCGAGAGTTTTCTTGATACATTAAAATGGACTCTGTTGTCTAAACTGGGCAGAAGATGAAATTAAGAGTTCTGAATTTGGTTCAGATCGATATATAGTATACAGTGTACTTTGCACCGTGATAGTATACAATCACCGACACGAGGGAGAAGGATTCCCGGTTCGGTAAGGTCTCAAAGTTGTGAAGTCATTGCCCCAAGTAGCTTTATGATGCTTTACCTTGGACGCCTAACCTTTAAGTCATCTGGACTTCGGAGCTCTTAAAGAGAGAAGTGCTGATTCACTACTTGACTAGTGGAGTGCGTCCTCAGAGTATCTGTTAAAGCATTTTAAGTGTTCCAGTAAGTCATTTTATGTCTTTAAACGTTGTGGATGTAACAGGGATAGTGTAGTAATGCTCAGCATAGTCATTTTAATATACAGGGTGTTTCACTAAGTGTGTTTGCCTCTGTAACTTATAAAATAATAGGTGACAGGAAATTTTAATGCGGTAGGTCAACACAAGAAATGTTACACTTTCTGCGGAGCTAAGAACATAGTTTATTGTATCATTTTCCAAAGAGTTACAGCACAAAGATATAATTTTTTAAATGGAACAATAGTTTTTTCTATCGTGTATTGGATTCGTTTAAACCAGCTGCGTCCAAATCAATTTCAACTACATTCCTATCACTGTTAGTTTGGGAGCTACAACCCTTCAAACTCCGGTGGCAGAGGCTGCGATAGCGTATCTGACTGGCCGAGTGGCTATCCCCTGGGGCACGGCCCACTGTCTCATGACCACCAGCCAGTCAGCTACGCTGTCGTAGCCTCCGCCCCCTAAACTTTGAAGGGTTGTAGCTCCCAAACTAACAGTGATAGGAATGTAGTTTAAATTGATTTGGACGCAGCTTGTTTCAACGAATCCAATGCACAATAGAAAAAACTATTGTTCCATTTAAAAAATTATATCTCTGTGCTGTAACTCTTTGTAAAATGATACAATAAACTATGTTCATAGCTCCGCAGAAAGTGTACTATTTCTTGTGTTGACCTACCGTATGAAAATTTCCCGTCACCTATTATTTTATAAGTTACAGAGGCAAACACGCTTAGTGAAACACCCTGTATATATTTAAAATTATAAATATTCCACTTTCCCTTAAGTAGAGTGATTACTAGAATTCACACTTCTGTCACGGCGGATTCATCTTCAGCGTTTCGAAAGAAAGACGTACAATATGAACGAACTAAATGACATATACTTAAGACTTACTAGTTACGATTTCACCTCGTTCTATAATTTGAAAGGAAGACGACCTCCGTTGAGTCTTGCATGTCCATGGAAAATATTTAGACTCACCGGACAAAATTTACATAGTAGGTGATTACAATTTACTGTACGGTATGTTCTTACATAGATGAACACAAGTAGTGACTGCCTGAAAGAGCAAAATTAGAAAGTTAGGTGCTGGTATTTTGTACTACTACCATTTAGTGGCAATGTATACGTCTGCGGTGTTCTAAACCACGATGCCTTTAGTCTTTACTAATCGTATTGACTTGTTTGTTCTTCAGTACCAGACAGAAGACAAAGATGTTTCAATTAGATACGAATTAGGTGATAATTTGGACACCGTACATCTTCTGCGTTGTCTAATCCAAGTTGATATGAATAGATTTGAGACAGGGAACATACATGTCGGGGAGGTTTATGATCTGCTGGGAAGGCGATACAGAATGAACAAGGATCACAAAAATTAGATGAAAGTGAAATTTTTATGAAGATTTGCTCAATAATTGCAATTACCAACCTTAAACTATGACTAACGTTGAACCTTAACACAATATCTTGACTAAGTTGTGAACAGAACCCGCCGCTGTTCGTTATGACTCAAATCCTGAAGCTCCTCCGCCCAGTTGCTGCGAGCTAAACGGTGTCATGGTTTTAATGGTGTACTCACCACAGGCTTCCGTGCGTAGAGGCCACATTCCAGAAGGTTATCTCAGACTGTTCGTGTTGATTTGCGCGTCCTGTTGCTGCTGGGGGAGGGGGGGGGGGGCGTGCGTTGCAGCTGAGGTGCGTTCAGCCTCCTGTCTGGACGGGCTGTTAACTGGAGATAACGGTCATCTCTTGCTGATGTTACCCGTGGACGACCTTAGCCTTGCCTTTTATTTATTTTTTATTATTTGTTTTACATGGCCCATTACAAAAAATGTTTAAATGTTTGTATAGCTTATGGGTCTTAACTACGGGGTCATTAGTCCCTAAACGTACTACTCTTTTATTTAGTTATTTATTGGTTTTTTTCTGTTCCATAGGATCCAATTGAGGAGTGAGGCTCCATGGTCATGGAACAAGTCAATACATCAATTGTTACACAAGAATGGGAATAGGAAATTTTTGAGTAGTCCTTTGCACACGACAATCTTAAGACAAAGTGAAAAGAATCAATAAAGAAAAACACGAATTAGCTTAATTGTTCAACTTTTCTAGGAGCTCCTCGACAGGATAAAAGGAGTGAGCCATGAGGTAACTCTTCAATTTAGATTTGAAAGCGTGTGGATTAGTGCTAAGATTCTTATGAACTAGCTGCTACTAAGGACGGCACAAATATCCATGCCCGATGGGGGATACGAACCCCCGACCGTAGTGGCCGTGCAGACCGTGACTTGCGTGCCTCAGTCCCCTGGCCACCGCTGCCGGCGGCCCATTACATAGTAATATTACATGTCTGATGGTTAAATTCAGGCGGTTACATCAGGTATGTTAGCAAACACAATACAATACAAAGATTGACAGGATTTACAAAAGAAAGCCGTTTGGCTACACATTATTTGTCGCTTTACATAAAGAAACCAAGCGATTTTATACATCAGGAAATCTTATTGAATTACAGAAATTGTAAAAGTCCGTGATGAATTTATGTACCAAATCAAATTTACTGACGGGCCATCCTCCACCTTTGTCAGCTATTTTTTTTTCCTGAGATGGTCCCTCTCTTTCAGTAAGTTGTAGCAGTCGAAAAGCACGTGGTCAATAGTTTGGAGAGCACTGTTACATATGCACGTTCCGTCTTCAATTATTCTGAACCGGTGATAATAAGCTTTCAGTGTCCCATGACCTGTTAACATTTCTGTAAATTTCGGAGATATTGGGAATTTAATCATTAAACGTCTCCGGATCGTAGGAAAATACGGTTTAGTGCTTTTCCTGTTTTTTGTTCTTTGCCACTCAATGTCCCATTTGTTCCTACACCTTTCTCGTAGTTTCTTCTTGTAGGTATTTTGTTGTAGCTTATCGCTTGTCGTAATAGAGCTGCTCGGCCGCGGTGGCCGAGGGGACTGAGGCGACCCAGTCACGGTCTGCACGGCCACTACGGTCGGGGGTTCGAATCCCCCCTCGGGCATGGATATTTGTGCCGTCCTTAGGATTAGCTAGTTCATAAGTAGTTTGTAAGTTTAGGGACTGATGACCCTGTAGTTGAGTCCCATAGACTCTACAAACATTTGAACATTTTAATAGAGCTGCTCTTTTAGCGAGATTGTCAGCTAGTTCATTTCCCCATATCCCTCGATGTGTTTTAACCCATTCTAAATGCACCAACCAGTTGTGTGTCTGCAAACTTCTGATTTTACATAGTATTTCTTCGATCAAGAAGTTGTGGTTCTTCGGATTTCGTAACGAGTCCAAAGTAAGCCTGCTGTCGGTGTGAATTACTGCAGTTCTATCAATATTCGAGAGATTGGTTATTAACTGAAGAGCATTGAGAATGGCAAATTGTCCCGCTTGATTGTTTGAGCATTCATTAGACAGTTTAAGCTGTTTCTGGTAAATAATCTTCTTATTAACAAATATTGCTTATCCCGAACCCACTCCGTCGTCTGTCTTGCTTCCATCTTTGTATTCTTCAACTGGGTAGCTTTTACTGGCGTCCTTCTCAGTTATCCTTGTAAAATCTGCCGGGTGTGCCCTGCTTCTATACTCTAGGAGGGCGATGTCGATTGTCTGTCTGGCGTTTTTAGTTTTGAGCAGGTTATAATATTTGGCTATTTCCTGTATCTTAAGAGTTATGGGCAGAGTGCTTCAATGGATGTCATTCTCTAAGCTTTGGCCATTTTTAAATTGATTAACCGTTGGACTCTATTAATTTTGGTACGGTTCTTTTGTCGCTCCAGTGCGTCTATCCACATCGGTGAGCCGTACATAATATAGGCAGTATTGCTCCTTTATAAATAGTTTGCAGTGCTGTAGCCCGCAGAACCCAGTTGAGTCTAGCTGATCTTGAAAGAGCATTAATTAAGACCGTGCATTCATCTGTGATATGTTGAACGTGTTTGTTGAATGTAAACTTACTGTCGATCATAACGCCCAGATATTTTATATGATCTACTTGTTGAAGCACCTTGTTATTAAGGTAAATACAGATTGTCGATGAGGCACATATCCTTTTCTTTGTGATGAGCATAGCTTTTGACTTCTGTTCGTTGAATTGGAGTTTATTATTTCTGGCCCAAGTCGATATTAACTGCATGTCTGCGTTATACATGTTCTCAGCGGCAAGAGGACTCTCCCCTTTGGTTACTGCAATCAGATCGTCGGCAAAAGCTATGACAAGAGAGTGTACTGAGTTAGGCAGTTTACGCAAGGAATCATAAAATATAATCCAAAGACCTGGACCGCAACAAGAACCTTGTGGGCATCCTTTGGTAGCAGATCTTTCTATGAGAAGGTTGTTGAAATTCAACGTTGCAGTTCTGTGGGAGAAATAGCTACGTGTGAGGTTATACAGATTTCCAGGACAGTTAAACTCACGCAACGCTTTTAAAATACCAAGGCACCAAGCTGCGTCGAAGGCTCCCTGTACATCCAGGCTCACCATGATGACACACATTTTAACTGTGAGACTGTTCTCCACAATTCTTTTACAGCCATTAGCGCGTCAGTCGTACCCGTTTGTGGGGGAAACCGTACTGACTCTTATAGAGAAGATCTCTGTAGTATACGAAATGCATTATTCGATTTATTAAACGTTTTTCCAGTACCTTCGCTTCAGTGTATAAAAGACTTATTGGACGATACTTGTTGATTTCTGAGCTCTGATCCTTTCTAGGCTTAATTATCGGTGTTATTTTTAGATCGCTTCCATAGCTTGGATAAGCATGCCGTTTGAAAGCAACGATTGCAAATCGTAGTAACAAATTGAGGAAACATGTTGAGAACCCTAAATAGAACTATACTATTGAAGCCATTCTCTCCTGGAGACTTTTTAGGTTTCGGCTGTTCCAGTACTGTACGAATTTCCTCCGTCGTGAAATCTTTATCGTTGTTTGTACTTACAATGGTTTTGGTAACGTACCTAACATCTTCATGGTATTCAGTATCTTCGTTCTCGTTATCCAGTGGAATGAAGTAATCCAGCACCGAGGTTTACTGTCATCGTGCCATCTTGTTTCTGTAGGGTTGTCATGAAAGAAGTATTCCGTACTTTCTCTGACACCAAACGATAGACAGCATTCCACGGAATGTTGCCAGTCTTGAAACTACAATATTCCTTCCAAGATCGTAGTTTTGCTTGCTGAAACGCTTCTGTGTATTCCTTCTTCTGCTTAAGATAGCCTCGCGGGAGCAGCAGAGCGGTGTGGAGCGCCACGTTGCGGATCGCGCGGCCTCCCGCGTCGGAGGTTAGAATCCTCCCTCGGGCATGGATATTTGTGTTGTCTATAGCATAAGTTAGTTCATAAGTTGTTTTTAAGTTTGGGGACTGATGTATCCCCAGTTAAGTCCCATAAGCGTTTCAAACATTTGAACATTTGATTTGCTTAAGATAAAACTCTCTACGCAAAAGTTTTAATACCACATTATTCTGCGTTCTTGGATACAATCGCCTGGCAGCATTTATTTTTTTCCTCTGAATCGTTAGTTCGGTTGTCCACCATGGGACCGACCGCTTTTATTTTAGTCGTACAGGGTCCTTTATTTTGAAGGCATTCTTACATGCTGTGTTCATAACTGCTTCGTAGTCGGTCACGAACCCGTCGATATCCGTTTCCTTTTCCGCCACCATACTCAATTCTCTTTCCATATTGAGTAAAGTCATTGAGGCAGATTGATTTAGAAATTACTGTTCTAGTTCTTTAACAGTAGACTCTTCAAACACTCTAAAATTAGCGTGGTTGACTATGAACTTGATACTGTGGTATCCATTATCATTTTGTTGTACTGAATCTGTACCTATATTAAATGTGATAATTCGATGATCCGAGAAAATTTCGTCGTGGCAGCATTCCCAGTCATGCAATGACTGTACGAGACAAGCATTAGTTAGATACGCATTACTTTTCCCAGTACGGCTCTCGAACGCTGTAATGTCACTTTCTTCATTCATAATATAAAGCTTATTAACACTCAAATATGCTTACATTTCTCGCCCTCGGTCATTAGTAATTCTATCGTAGCACGTAGATGACCGAGCGTTGCTGTCGACGGCAATGAGCACTCCAGCCCCATCACTAAATTTTAGCCGGCCGCGGTGGCCGAGGTGACTGAGGCGCTCCAGTCACGGTCAGCACGGCCACTACGGTCGGGGGTTCGAATCCCCCCTCGGGCATGGATATTTGTGCCGTCCTAGTTTGTAAGTAGTTCATAAGTAGTTTGTAAGTTTAGGGACTGATGACCCCGTAGTTAAGTCCCATAAGCTTAACAAACATTTGACCATTTTTGAACTAAATTTTAAAATGTTGTCTAGTTCACTAAAATTCATACCGATGTCGTGCTTCATATCCATATACATATAGGCTGCATAAAATAAGTGAGAACCTATGGTAACTTCCAGGACCACCGTGTCTTCATCTGAAAGTTGGCGCAGCATTGTAGCGTCTATGAATTTGTTGGTGACGACCGCCGCTGCTCTGTCCCTCATATTTCCTGTGCTAAATACTCTATACTTTCTTCCTATCCGAACGGTTTCTCGCCGTCGGAGGTTCGAGTCCTCCCTGGGGCATTGGTGTGTGTGTTTTCCTTAGGTTAGTTTACGTTAGTTTAAGTAGTCTGTAAGCTACGGACTGATGACCACGCAGTTTGGTCCGATAGATTTACAAACATTTAAACTTATATTATGTCAATATTGTGGTACAATATATTCCATAAGGTTGTCTGTAGCCGCTCGGGATTGCGGAGATTTACTTGCATGCATTTAATGTGGTGTCTTGGATTCCGTACATCAGTTGAAGGTACATTATTAGTGTTCGGGTTGTGTTTTATCGTGGATACGACGTTGATCGATTTTGCATCTTGTTTGCTTTTGTAATGGCAGTGTAAACTTTTGTAATTTGCTGCGTACGTTCTTGTCTCTTACCCTGACGAGGTTTTTGTCAAAAATTTGTCTCAAGGCTGCATAATCCGTTGTGTATTTTTTGTTGTTGCGATTTTTAGTACTTTTTTTTTTTACATTTCCTGGTCGCCTTTACAAACGATATGAATTATTCAGCTGATAAGGGATCCTCATCAGCATGTTCAGCATAGTGCGACATGTCATCCATTGTTATATCTGATATGACTGAAGCACAATCAGAATTTTTATCGTCGCAGTCCTCTCTACGTTCTATAGTTCAAGGCTGAAGAGGGTTCTGGTGGAAGGAGAAGGCAGGGGCTGCCTCACAGGATGTTGTTGCAGACTGAAGTTGATCTTCTCACATCAATACAGAAATTGAGTCAGGTGGCGCATAGCTGAAAGTCGGAGTCTGACAAACAACTGTTTCTTCAGTAGTGACATTCGGACTTTGAATATTTGTTGCCGGATCTTCCTAGCGAATATTCAATGCTAGACAGTTATCAACAGTTTCAGAATTTTTTGTTTCACATTGTGGTGCTCCCTCATCAGAAATAGAAAGTGGTCGTTTCGTATGTTCTGGAAGTAATCCAAATACTGTAGGCGGAGAGACGTTGTCAAGTTGTCCCATCCTGAGAGGTATTTGCTGCATAGCATCTGTCTCTCTCACTGATATATTTACCGATGTAGCTGTATGAAGAGCAGGTAAGTCATAGACAGTGTCAATGTTAGTGACATTGTTGGTTTCACTGATAACGTTAGGACAGTTTACCTTAACGTGACTTTACAATGATAGCAAACTACGTCATCCGTCGATAAATAAACAGTGTAAATATTGCCTTCAAGTTTAACATGCATTCTTGATGGTACTTTGTTATCATCAATAATAAACTGCGCAGTACGTCTGAAAGACTTAATGTGAGCACGACCAGGAATCTTTGATCCAGACTGTATTTCGTGAGTAACTCCAAGGACACGACCATATTTAGACATTGCGATGAGAATTGAACTAGAAGGAATGAAAGGAAACACATTTGGAAAAACAGTTCGAGTGCTTGAACATTTTAAGCGCTTCAGGGAAGTAAGAGTTCCTTTAATTGTAATGTCACCTTCTTGTACCAAGAGATCAACGTGCTCGACTTGTCGAAAGAAAATACAGATATTCCTACCGACAATGTGGTAATAATGCGTAATATCTGGCTTGTTTTAATGGCTCATTTTGTCTGAAATCACGTCCAGGTCCTACCCTCCTCCTTCATCTCAATTTTGCGGACAAATCAAGGTTCTGTTTGTTGATAATGATGGCCGCATTTTGGTGCGCCGCAGATATGGTGAATAGAATCACAGTGATTTAATTCGCACATGACATATAGCGCGAACTCAAGGCCTTGTAGAGTGGAATGCGTTCACAAATCACCGTTCATGTGTGTCTAGGGCTTCGTTACCAGTTTTACCTACGTGAATAACATACTGAGCCCCAGAGCCACACCCTTTCTGCAAGAAGCCCCGAAGCTATTTTTCAGAGAGACAATGCCCGATCACACACTGCCGCACGAACATGTGCCTTCTTGATGTCACAGGATGTCAGCATATTGACCTGACCCGCCATATCACCAGACTACCCGCCAACCGAAAATGTGTAGGATTTGGTAAAAAGAGAGCAGCAGCGTTATAATCCTTTACCAACCTCCACATATGGACTTTGGAATCAGTTTAATGCAGTGGATGGATCGATGGATAGGATGTTATGGTCGCACAACAACTAGGTCTTTAGCGCACGTACAAGATAATTAGGCGATACGTGTGACCTGAGTAAAATGAAATGAACAAACAAAAAAAAAAAAAAAAAAAAAAAAAAAGGGGTAGGAACAGAAAGGGAAGTAACCAAACTAGCCAAACGATAAGGAGAACGAAGCAAAGACCCAACCAAATATGGCAAGGTAATAATAGAAGGTGATCGTCTAAGGTTTACAGTCGTAGAAGTCCTCAAAATGCCGTACCAGAGTAGTGGTGGGCGAGCCATTCGTTAACATCCTAAAAGCTTAGGCTAGAGTCCAGAAAGTTCACAGAAATTGAAAACCTCGTCATCAGCTAAAACAGAGGGCAGGGCACCACAAAGAGCCACCGCTGCCCTAAGCAGCACGGTATGAAATACACTCAAGTAAAATGTGGCGTAAAGTGATTTGCACATCACAAGCATAGCAAATCGGGGGATCCTCTCGACGAAGTAATTAGCCATGTGTCAGAGGACAATGCCCCATTCGGAGACGTGCCAAGGCCACTTCATGCTGCCTCAATGACTGACAGGATGTTCGCCACGGTCGGACAGTTGGCTTAACTAACCGCAGTTTATTGCTCGTCACTGCCTACCACGCCAGTTGAATGCAGTACGGACATTCACGCATTCACATATCACGCATGGAATGCGTTATCAGGACACACGGTGGACCCTGTGTGTACTAGGCAACAGTACACGTGTTGAACCGTGGTGACTGATATACTAATCATGTCTTCAGAACACTCTGAAGAACATGTGAATATGAATTTCAAATGGTAGTAACACAGATCTCAGTCGCAGAGATAAAATGTATTTTACCAGGTTTCGTCAACTACTAGGATTACTGAATATAAGGAAAGGCGTTGTATTAAAATTTGTGCTGGGGCTGAGATTCGAACCCAGGACCTCCTGCGTACTAATCAAACGCTTCAAATCGCTCAGGTAACAGAGAGGTACGGGAAATTTGACTACACGGACTGTCTTCAAGTACGTCTCCCTCCATACCAAATATTTAAAAAAAAAATTGCCTGGCCACTCCGCCGTGGTCCAAATATTTTAATTCTACCTCAATGTTCCCTCTGAAATATGCATCAAATTTCCAGGGCTCTCCTATATCGGAATATCGCCCCAGCAAAGAACGTGAATGGGAACAATGCCGCCTTGTTCCTCAAACAGAGGTATTGTAAGTATCAACAATAATTCAGTTCCTTGAGACAAACATTGTCCCATTACACCAAAAGTATGCAATATAAGGAGAGGTGTTGAATCGAAATTTGCGCTGTGGCCAGGATTCAAGCCTGTACTTCCTGTGTACTAGGCATACGCTTTAAACTGTTCAGCGAATTTGATACGTATTTCACAGGGAACATTGAGGCAGAATTAAAGTATGTGGTTGGGGGGAGACGTGCTTGAAGACAGTCCAAGTAGGCACATTATCTGTAACACTCTGTTAGCTAAACGGTTTGAAAAGTCTGCTTAATAAGCAGGAGATCCTAGACGCCTTGCTGCGGACTGCAAGGCTGATCCCCGTCAATAGTTCGAGTCCTCCGTCTGGCATATATGCGTTGTTCTTAGCATAAGTTAAATTAAGTAGTTTGTAAGTCTAGAGACTTATGGCTTGTTGGGTTCAGATAGCGTAGTGAGCAGGTAGTGCAATGCAACAACAACGTGTATTTACCCGAAGCTATGGCGTGAAGATCCGTAGGAAGGTTGGAAGCGGGAGAGACACAGAGGGAGGTGGTTGTAACTATTGGAATGTCCCAAAGTCAGACGTCATTAACAGGCGTAATGTAGACATAACTGTTGCATTTGGTAATTTATATTAATCATGTTTATACCAATGTCCTCACTACATATCTAGCGTCGGAATGGACTTGCTCACGTAGTATGGAGGAAACGTGATAAGTGCACTCTGCGCATTGATGATGATCGAGTGGCATTTGTGGCCGTTAAACCCCAGTTGGGGTCGTGTTCAGCCTGCCTGGTGCAAGTCTTTGTAGCTCACGCCACTTCGGCGACTTACGTGTCAATGATGACGAGGATGACACAACACCCAGTCCCCGAGCGGAGCAACTCTTCAACCGTACCGGGAATCGAACCCGGGCTCCTTTGCGTGGTAACCCACCACGCTGCCCACTTGACTACGGAGGCGGACACACTGCGCATTGCAGGTACCGTACACGTTCTGTAATCTCATTAAAATTGTATGCAGAAAATGATACTTAGTGCAGATATGAGCTCAACTTAATTAACAAAAAAATGTTTGTAGAGATTCTCGGACTTAACTACGTGGTCATCAGTCCCTAAACCTACAAACCACTTATAAACTAGCTTATACTAAAGACGGCACAAACATCCATGCCCGAGAAGAGATTCGAACCCCCGACCGCAGCGGCCGTGCAGACCGTGACTGGCACGCCGCAGACCGCTCGGCCACCGCGGCCAGCCAGCTTACTTAAAAGTTTTTATTCAATACCTTGTTCATAGGGAAATAATTTGAAACACTACCAAACGCTCGGTTCCTTCTGCAATCTATTAGCTGATTAAGAACTTGAAGATGAAGTACAGTACACGAGTGAGCATGGACTGAATCGTTCAAAATATTAATTAAAGTAATGTAGATAATTAGTGAAAGATAATTATACCAGAATCCACGGCAAATTCTACAGAGTACGTTTTGATTTTGTATGCTGAAGACTATTAAAATGGACACATCATTCAAGAGTAAATTTCATGGTAAATTTTCATATACAGTCCGTTATTACAGGAACCTCAGTAATTAGTAATTTGCATGTTGTTCAGAAGATTCCATTCTAATGACCAGGTTATCAACAGCACGCTGAACCCCTATTTTCCTTCCCTCCTCCTTCCTCCTGCACACTGCATCTTACTCAGTATATCAAGCGGACTAGACTACTGGTCACATCTAGTATGTCCTTTTTAACTGAAAACATCTCTTAGTTACGCTTAGAAGTAAATTACGGGTTCGTAAATTGACCTTCACGACGATTTCAGTGTCGGAAGAAACTTGCGCGCACCGTGAAGTTGGATACATCTAACGTCATAAAATTAATTTCTGTAGGAAGTGTTTCCTCGAAGAGCGGCGTACCGAAGCGGAAAAGTGTGGCTGTGGTTGCTTGATCAGATACGCTTTGGTGCTAAATACGTCAAACGGTCTCTGCTACGTACAGCCGTCTGAGTGTCTGGACTGGGATGAAGGAAAAACGAAGGAACCATTACGATTTAACGTCACGAGGCCGCCAGCGTCATTAGAACACTAGCCCTGATGGAGGAAGTGAGGTGGAAGTAATTGAGATGTGCCCTTATCATTGGAAGTATCATACCATTTGCCTTAAGCGATTTACGAGAAACACAGAAAACGTAAGGTTGCAAACTAGGAGTGGAACCGTTACTCTTCCCGAGTTTTAGTCCAGTATCGTAATCAATTCTCCACCTAGCTCGGCTGACTCTATGGAGGGTACAGTACAAAGACTCTTCGCCTTTGGAGTCAGAAGTGACGGAGCGTTTAGATATGTGGATAAAGTTGCGGATCGAATAATTATTTGAGTTTTATGAAGGGACTGTCCCGGTAATCACCGAAAGTGATTTACAGAAAAGTTTTTGAGTGCACTACTTAACGGGTACGAATTCATTCTTTATGCACTGTACTGCCCCGCACTGTGCAGCTGCTATTAACTACGAAAATTGTAGCTTTTCTGTAACAGAAAGAAGGCTATAAAGCGTTTTTGTTGGTATACTCTCATTATGCGGAGGGAAATAACTTGAAATGCTGTAAAACTTCGCGCGCAATTCGAAGTACAAAGAAACAAACGCGAATTGGGTTCGCAGTTTCACAAGGACCTTGCCGCGCTAAAGTGGCTTGCATGCTACGCTGATTCTAATAGCTTTACCGAAGGTGCAACAGTATCAGAATGATATTTCTCGAAAGGCAAAATAACATATTATTCCTGGAGATGCTCAACAGTGGTTCCAATAATTGCAGGGGTAGCAGACCGTTCTGATCTCGACTGGTAACAATATTGATCATCGTTTTGCTACACTATCTACATCTACATCTATGTGATGCAAATTATCCAGACACCCACAAAAACATGGGCATTTCCTATTAGGTGCATTGTGCTGCCATCTACCGCCATGTACTGCATATCAGCAAGCTCAGCAGTCATTTGATCATGAGAGATCAGAATGGGGTGATCCGTGGAATTCAAGAACTTCGAACGTGGTCAGATGATGGGTATCACTTGTGTCAGAAGTGTGTATGCGAGATTTCTACACTCGTAAACATCCTTAGGTCCACTGTTTGCGATGTAATAGTGAAGTGGAAACGTGAAGGGACACTTACAGCACAAAAGCGTCCAGGCCGACCTCGTCTGTTGACTGAAAGAGACCGCCGACAGTTGAAGAGGGTCATACACATTAATAGAAAGGCATCTATCCAGACCATTATACAGGAATTTCAAACTGCATCAGGATCCACTTCAAGTACTATGACAGGCGAACGGTGAGAAACTTGAATTTCATGGTCGAGCGGCTGCCCATAAGCCACACATCACACATGGAAATGCCAAACGACGACGCGCTTGGTATAACGAGCGTAAACATAGTACTATTTGACAGAGGGAAAGCGTTGTATGGAGTGACGAACCTCGGTACACAATGTGGCGATCCGATGGCTGTGTGTGGGTATGGCGAATGCTCAGTGAACGTCATCTGCCAGCGAGTGTAGTGCCACCAGTAAAATACTGAGGCGTTGCTGTTATCGTATGGTAGTGTTTTTCAAATGTTCAAATGTTTGTTAAGCTTATGGGACTTAACTACGGGTTCATCAGTCCCTAAACTTACAAACTACTTATGAACAAACTAAGACTAAGGACAAGTATCCATGCCCGAGGGGGGATTCGAACCCCCGACCGTAGTGGCCGTGCAGACCGTGACTGGAGCGCCTCAGTCCCCTCGGCCACCGCGGCCGGCTAGTGTTTTTCATGGAGGGGCTAGCACCGCTTGTTGTTTTGCGTAGCACCATCAGAGCACAGGCCTACACTGATGTTTTAAGCACCTTCTTGCTTCCCACTGTTGAAGAGCAATACCGGGATAGCGAATGTATCTTTCACCACGATCGAGCACCTGTTCATAGTGCATGGCCTGTGGCGGAGTGGTTACACAATAACATCCCTGTAATGTACTGGCCTGCACAGAGTCCTGACTTGAATCCTATAGAACACCTTTTGGATGTTTTGGAACGCCAGACGTTACCTACTTACACTGATAGCTCTCCTCAGTGCAGCACTCCGTGAAGAATGAGCTACCATTCCACGAGAAACCTTGCAGCAACTGATTGAATGGATGCTCGCGAGAGTGGAAGCAGTCATCAAGGCTAATGATTGGCCAACACCATATTGAACTCCAGCATTGACGATGGAGGGTGGCACAAACATGTAAGCTATTTTCAGCCAGATGTCCGCATACTTTCGATCACATAGTGTAGATTGATACACCGAACGACTGAAATCAACGAGAAATTACAGCCGTTTTATTTCCAGAAGATATTCAACGTGGAATGTTGAATTGAGTAGGCCTGTTAAAAAATTTAACATTATACATTCCTCCCAACTCGCAAATACAAGAAAAACTACAAAACAAGTACCTCCTACGACACATTACCCATACGTCACGTGAACAGACGTCATGATACAGCAACTTCAATATAAATAATTGAGCGCGTAGCCAATGTAGCCAGAGAGTTACAGTTGAACGATTTATAATAAAAAATAAAAACAATGTCCATTAATTTATCTTATAAATAATTATAGAAGCAATAATAAGAAAAAAAATTTAAATACTCATGACTTTAACTAATATTCAATCCTGAACTGGATTTGGAATTTGAAAACGAGATAGGGAAGAGAAAGAAGTTGTCAGTAGATTATTTATTGGGTGAAGGGAATTTGAAAGCCGCGTCGTGATGTTTTGCTCATTCGTTGGATCGCAGAAGCAAAATCGTATTTTTGTCCTTAAGACAAGATAAGGTTATTTTTAGTTGATTTGCTATTCAAAAAATAAGAACATTACATAAATCGTATTTTTTAAAAATATTATAAAAAAAACCTCACTGTGTCGAAGTAAACTGTGCTTTATTTTGAAGCTTAGATTTCGCAGTCATTTTCTGATGGAAATATTGTTCAAATGTCCATCACATCAACACTTAGACGCAAAGATCCCTCCAATTATTAGGTACGGGGCACAGCTGACCCCGCCGTAATGTTTGGACTTACACTAGATACAATGGAATTTTTCGTCTACTAATTTGATTTCTTAATAATATACAGTCTTGATTATGACTGAATGTCCAGTGAAGAAGTTTAGTAACTTCATAGACTCACATAGCTATTATGGTGCTTCAACTTTGGTAAAGCAGATATGATGTTCGACCGCTTCATAATATTTCTAAATATGTATTTCTATAAAGATTTCCGTGTAGTTGAAAACAGATCACACAAGACCAGGTTTGAGCTAATTAGCGTTGTCTTGGTGACATATTTAACCATGTAAGCCCATTTAAGGTGCAATATTGCTATGGCTGGGGTATTTTGCAACAGAATAGTCTCGAGGTTAGTATATTTCTTCAAAAACTTACGAAAGTAAATAGATCCCTTTCACGTAGTAATAATAATAATAATAATAATAAATGTGTAGAAAAAATCATCTAATGATGTGAGCAGTATGGGTCACATGCACTGGAGTAGACAAGGAGCTTCTTCAAGGGTTTCACTAGAACTGAAGCTGCTGGGAGCACCGAAATTGAGAGGGGTGGGGCGAAATTGCGAGGAGGATGTTTGTGCTGTCTTTAATATAAGTTAGTTCCTAAGTAGTTTGTAAGTTTAAGGACTGATGACCCAGCAGTTAAGTTAACTTAAGCTTAACAAACATTTGTTATCAATGAAGAAACAATTATTTCATCCACACTACAAACATTTGTAAACCAGAAAAAATTATTTAACGGGATATAAAGGTATTTGTGTTCCAAAGGTAGAAAAACATATTAATACCCATTTTGAGTATAAAATGCGTATCACACACGTGAGTTCGCCTTGGAACACATTGTATTCGAGTAGAGCTACAGGGAATACTAGATCATAGTAAGCAGATTTGCGAGCCACAATGGAGCAGAACTCGTATTCAGTATAACAAACATGATCAGTCCCCCTGACCTTACTTCAGAGTCGTGTTTATGCTTTGTAGGTAACTTACAAGGCTAAGGCATGACCTGTATAATTCATTGAGGAAAAGCCTACGTAAATTAGTAGCACACTCGGAGTGTGTTCATTCATAGAATGGGTAAAGCGCACAATTTAGTAAATTCCGAGAGGGAAGAAACTGTAAATTTCAAAGAGTAATTTTGTGTATTCCAAGTATTCTCATGAAGAGTAGCCAACTTTGCGAGATCGGACGACCATACGTGATTTGTACAACAGAAACCAAATAACAATCTAATAAACAATTAACTTCGCAACAGTGAAGCATAAGGCCAGCGCAGGCTAACCAGATTAGGCCTTTTATCTCCTTTTTCGGTTATTAGTGGCAGCATTTTAAGACTTTATTAAAAAATAAGTAAGAAATTTAAAAAATACGACAATCACCATTTGAGCAATATTTTGATAATCAGTGTGATGTTTTGGGTGACATATAGGGCGAATACAGTAAAGATTCAAAAGGATGTAGGTTGCAATTCTTGTTCTCAGGTGAAGAGGCTTGCACAGGACAGGGTAGCGTGGAGGGCTGCATCAAATCAGTCTGACGACTGAAGACGATGACGACAATAACAACATAGGTAAGTGTATTTGTACGGTTCTAATTCAACGCTATTTGTAATGATTTTTATGGTTTCACTGCCTTCTGAAAGAGTAAAATATTGCAACCCAAACTCCATATGTAACTGGTAAGTAAAGCTCAAACTACAATTCTTGATTAATATTGGTGATCTGTATTTACGTTATAAACAAGCTACCCACTCTGGTTTCATTCAGGTACAATTCATTAATGATTGAAGTGAGAGGTGCACTTAGCGTAATAACTATTAAGTATACTATTTCATACCGTTTTTTTTATCTCCAGTAGATCAGGTTCTGGGTTATCTGTCAATAAGTCAAATCTTTCAGCAAGAAGAGATTCTTCCAATCGAATCTTTCCTAAAATTTGTTTGAGTTAAAACAAAACAACTTCAGTACGGTCATGAATTTAATAAACGAAATAAATCTAGTTTCAAACTAGTGAGCTGTGTCTGTTGAACAGAGATAACTTATATGAATATTTTGTCATCGGATAAACTAGGAATTCATTGTTTTGAAAGTCTTTTGTTCGTGTTTTAATGCATTAATGTCAATGCACTCCAAAGAACACGTAAGTTGTGGGTTACTTCTTTTCCACTGTACAATTGAAAAGTAGTAGTAGTTATTTTGCATGGCAGCTATAGAATGATCAGTTTATTTAATACAAACATTAGTGCTACAAAATTAATTACTTTAGTCCATAAAAAGAAGCCTTGCTTTTCAGCATATCCGATTTTGTAGTATGTAAATGCACGCATACAACAGCGTAAATCTTGCTTCTAAAATAATTAAAAACGAAACTTAACAGGAATACAGAAAAAAAAAATTTCCTTCCTCCAGAAAAAAATCAGGTCTGAAAGGGTTAATAGATAGATATAATTTCTTGTAGATCAGCGCCGATCGTTAATTTATCTCCTTGGCTCTGCTGCTGCCCTGTACATCGCAACGTCTGCGCTGTCCGTTGTCTAACCTCGCGCACTTTAAACGCCAGCCGCGGTGTCCGAGCGCATTGACGCGCTACGCTGCGATGCGAGACGCCGTTCCCCGTCGGGAGTTCGAATCCCCTCTCGGGTATGGATGTTTCTGTCGTCTTTAGTATAAGGTAGTTTATAAGTTTAGGGACTGATGACCCCGCAGTTAAGTCCCATAAGCTTTACAAACATTTGAACATTTACGCGCCAAGTAGACGTTGTCACGTCACAACTGTATGTTTGAACTCAATAAAAATTTGACACATGATATATGACATTTTTTATTACAGTTGGTTGGTTGGTTGGTTGGTGGTTTGGGACAGGGGGACCAAACTGCTGAGGTCATCAGTCCCCTAGTGGGGAAGGGAAGGAGTGAGGATAGGTAAGGAGGGTAAGGGAAAGGAAATGCAGTCCAAGGAGGAAAGAAGGAAGAAAGACTGCATTAGCTTGGGGCCCCATGATTACCACGCGTGTACCCTTTGGGGGGGGGGGGCATTATATTTCGTCCATACTACCACCTAATATATTTATTATTTGTCCTGACGACCCCTGTATAGTACTGAGAAGACATTCGACGAGGACACTCCAAAGGAAATTCACACTTTTTTAAATACAGTTTTTATTCTACATGTTTGAAAGTTTTACAGTGTGTAGATACATAATTTAGGAACAATATTTTCATATCTCCATGTAATCCCCATCCATCCCAATTGCCTTATGCCACCTTGGAACCAGCGCCTGTATACCAGCACGCCTGCCGCTGCGAAGACGATCCTTAGAAATAGGAAATTACTTAAAAATATCTCCACATTTGTCTTTTTTAGGTTTCCTAAGATCCATAACAAGGTACGAAACGGTGCATTACAGGACAGTAAATTTACAATTGTCTTGTAACATACGTAATTACATTTTCTCATTAAAATAAAAATAGCTAGGTAACAGCAGAAGACCTGCCCTTTAACAGAGAGACGTCGCTTTTCTACGCAGCAAGGTTAAGATTTCTTCATTACAATTCCAGTAAAACTGTTGAAAGCTGGAACGTAAGAAACGTATATAGAATACAGTAAAAACAGTATTTAACGTACCAAATCAGCCAGCACAGCTGTAGTTGAAGAAAAAAGTCACTGACGTGACAATAAAACGACAAAAGCAGTCAAACTGTTTTCCAACCGCATTCCACAGTTGTTGCTACAGCTGAACCACAAACGGCAAGAATCATCAAAACATTGGCTTTTTAAGCTAAAGTAATTACATCCAAAAGAAAATGCACTTATAAGAAATGGGCGTATGATTAGACTCCACACTGCATTGAAACATGTCAGAAAACTGGTTGTCATATTAATAACAGACCATAACAGAAATTTATGTTTGTCTTATGTTTATATTCTACTTACTTTCAGCGGAATAAGCTGCAAATATACAAATATTAGTAAGTATTTGTTCATGACGAAGTTGTCCATTGTACCACTGAATCGGTTAAATTCGGCTGCTTTTACATAAATTTCCGTAATAGGTACATCAATTGGTATTTTAATAATGCTTGTGACACAAAATTATACTAACTATTTGTTTAAATACGTACAAAAATATTTATAAACAAACATATCACCTTCGGCGGCTTGCCCACCGCTAGGAGCGCTAGTGTCGTTGCAACTGTCAGTTGGTCTCATCTTTCACAGCAGTGACTGTCGGGACTGTGTATGTTAGACTGTGCCTATACACTGTAAAACTTTCAAACATGCAGAATAAGACCTGTATTTTTTTTAATAGTGTGCATTTCTTTTGGAGTGACCCTCGTATAACTGATGACCCTCTTTTGGGCCTATAATGCTTTTCACAACGAAACTCTTTCTCAAAATTTGATGAAAACCCAAGAAATTTTGTTCATATGTAAAATATACTAGGGGCAAAACACAATACCTTCACTACGTGATAATAATGGCGATCCTGCCGATGAAAGCGCTACTAAAGTGGAGTTACTAAACACAGCTTTTTGAAACTCATTCACCAAACAAGACGAAACCAATATTCCAGATTTTGAATTACAAACAGAGACCAGAATGTGTAACGTTGAAGTACATATCCTCGGAATAGCGAAGCAACTTAAATCACTGAACAAGAACAAGTCTTCTGGTCCGGACTGTATACCCATTAGATTTCTATTTGATTATGCTGAAGCGATAGCTGCTTCCTTAACAGCAATATACAAACACTCGCTCAAAGAAAGTTCTATACTAAAAGACTGGAAAGTTGCACAGGTCACACCTATATTCAAGAAAGGCAGCAGGGGTTTGGAACATATCCTGTATTCAAATATTATGAATTATCTCGAACAGAATTATCAATTGACCCCAGGTCAACACGGATTTAGAAAATATAGTTGGTGTGAAACATAATAAACTTTACTCACAAGAGTTGATGTGTGCTATCGACAAGGGATCTCAAATTGATTCCGTATTTCTAGATTTCCAGAAGGCTTTTGACACCGTAACTCACAAACTGCTTTTAATAAAATTGCGTGGTTATGGTATATCCCCCCAAATTTGCGATTGGATAGGGGATTTCCTTTCAGAGAGGACACAGTTTGTAATAATCGATGGTAAGGCATCGACTAAAACAGAGGTGATATCAGGCGCTCCACAAGGTTATTGGTCCTCAGCTGTTCCTTATTAACATAAACGATTTGGGAGAAAATCTGAGCACCTCTCTTAGGTTGTTTGCAGATGACGCCGTCATTTATCGTCTAGTAAAGTCATCTGAATATCAAAACCAGCTGCAGAACGATCTAAATAAGATATCACTATGGTGTAAAAATTGCCAATTGACTCTAAATAACGAGAAGTGTGAAATAGTCCACATGAGTACGAAAGAAATCCGTTAAACTACGTTTACAGTTTAAGTCTGAAGTAATAGTAATTCCAAGGTATTTAGTAGAGTTTACGGCGTTCACATTATATTAATTTCTTTTGTAAACGTAGTTTAACGGATTTCTTTCGTACTCATGTGGACTATTTCACACTTCTCGTTATTTAGAGTCAATTGGCAATTTTTACACCATAGTGATATCTTATTTAGATCGTTCTGCAGCTGGTTTTGATATTCAGATGACTTTACTAAACGATACATGACGGCGTCATCTGCAAACAATGCGTAGATAATGTCTTGGGAAGGCGAACCAGAGACTGCGTTTTAATGGCAGAACCCTTAAAAAATGCAACAGAACTACTAAAGAGACTGCATAAACAACTCTTGTGCATCGTTTTTGTAGTATTGCTGCCCAGTGTGGGAATCAGTTGGGTTTGACGGAGGACATCGAAATAGTCCAAAGAAGGACAGATCGTTTTGTACTGTCACGATACAGGGAAGAAAGCGTCACGAAAATGATACAGGACCTGGGATGGGAAACGTTACAACAACGGCGTTTATCGCTGCGGCGTGGGCTACTTACGAAACACCAATAGCCAACATTCTCCTCCGAATGCGAAAATATATTGTTGACTCCCACTTACATAGGTAGAAAAGATCATCAGAATAAAATACGAGAAATCAAAGATCGAAAGGAAAGATTTAGGTGTTCTTCTCGCGTGCTATTAGAGAATGGAATGGAAGATAAGTAGTATAAAGCTGGTTCGATGAAACCTGTGACAGGCACTTAAATTTAATTTTCAGAGTATCCCATGTAGATGTAGATCTTTCCGAATGTTTTTTGCTGTTAAAAGGTTTGGTTCTGTAGATGTCAGAGCGTTAGTTCTGTTGTTACGCTGGCTGCTGTTGAGGGATTGTGATTTGTATGTGATAGTACCAGTTACGAAGAAATACGTGATATTGCGTCATGGTTTGTGCGTTATTGTCGACTTAGTAGCTACTTGCGTATTGTTAAAATGAAAATCCAGGCTACCACTATTGGCAAGCACTCGTCTTATTCAGAACCGTCTGTGACACCTATGACAACGAAGCTTATTACGCAGCAGAAAACACAGGTCTTATGCATCCTGCTGATGGATATATTGCAGCGTGTATAGTAAAGAATTTTTTCAAGTTGAACCACTTTTAAGGTGGATCCGGGCAGACTGTTTCGTAAAAAACTTACGGAGGACAGCAAGTTAATTTCAGACAGACCTTGAGCCGCCACCGGTTTTACTAAAAAGCAGTCACCTGAAGACGCTAAAAATATTCAGAAAGTTCATTTAATTGAAAAGCAGTCAGGTTTCAGAACGCAGGATATGTCGTGAATCTGCTGATCAAGATCTGAGTGTTATAAGGGAAGGATTCCAGACACCAAGGATTCTTGAGGGTTTCGAAAGAATCATTAGGAAACTATATACTGATAGAGAAAAGTAATCCAATAGAAATTGAATAGATAGCTTTGAAAGATGAACAGTAAATTTTTTACTTAAACAAGTACTTTCATTTTTTAAATTGTTTCTCTTTCGTAATTTTTGTAATTTATATTACAGGCAATTCAGAAATTTTCTGATAAAGGCACGCATAGCAGTCACCGAAACCTAGATAAAATAGACTATACCCATGTAACCAAGGGCTGTCTTTATTACCAATCAAAATTGTAAACGGGCGCTGAAAATCGCAGCCTTGTTTAAGTTTTAAACACTCTTGACTGCCCACGCATCTAAAGAAAAAGTTACTAAATACAGGTATTACCTGTACCTACATTAACTTCACTAATTGTAAAAAATATCCAAAATTCTTCAGATCTATAGTTAAATGTCTTATATCTATTCATGATAAAAAGCTGCATGCCAAAAGAGATGCTCTGAATGTAGAGGCATCTTATTTGTATTTAGATCTCACAGAAAACTTCCATGTTAACAAGGTATAATGCGTAGGCCCGAGAAAAAGATAAGTAAACTTTTCTGCTTGCTTCCTGTAGAAAAATCTTCTCAGAATACGTTTAAGATAACCAATGGTGATTTTTTTTATAAAAATATATTATATAAGACTAACATTACCTTCACGCAAAAAGAAACTGCCTTACTTGAAAGATGCTTAAAATACAATGGTATGCCCAATATCTGATATATAAAAATTAATGTTTGTTTGTCTTTTTGTTCGAATTTTATGCACGACCATACCGCTCATCCGATTGCGATAAAACTTGTCAACTCATTTCCTGCGCCGGCCGCGGTGGCCGAGGTGACTGAGGCGCTCCAGTCACGATCTGCACGGCCACTACGGTCGGGGTTTCGTATCCCCCGTCGGGCATGGATATTTGTGCCGTCCTTAGTTGTAAGTAGTACATAAGTAGTTTGTAAGTTTAGGGGCTGATGACCCCGTAGTTAAGTCCCATAGACTCTACAAACATTTGAACATTTCCTGCACTCGCGCGAAGGTTATAGACAACTATAATCAACGTCGTATAGTGCATGGCGGAGGATGCTTTACAATTAGTTAGTTCGTTTCTTACGCCTTCACGCTGAAATGGTTGGACGGATATGAAAGAAATTTGGAACAGAGGTACCTTATACAGGGTGGTCCATTGATAGTGACCGGGTCAAATATCTCACGAAATAAGCATCAAACGAAAAATACAAAAAACGAAACTTTTCTAGCTTGATGGGGGAAAACAGATAGCGCTATGGTTGGCCCGCTAGATGGCACTGCCATAGGTGCGAAAATTGGCAATTGACACTAAATAAAGAAAAGTGTGAAGTAATACACATGACGACTAAGAGAAATCCGCTGAACTTTAATTACGCGATAGATCAGTCAAACCTTAAGGTCGTAGATTCTACCAAATACCTAGGAGTTACAATCACGAACAACTTTGACTGGAGAGAACACACAGAAAATATTGTGGGGAAGGCGAACCAAAGGCACAGAATAAGGAGTATACAGAAAGGAAACTCCCGCTGCAGTCTGTCGTCCAAAATTTAGTGCGCATGCGCGGGATCGGCCATCTTGAAAAGCAGTAAACGCGTGATCACTCCCTACTCTGTAGCGTGGTAATGCGCCGTCTTTGTTTGTTAATTTTGTATTTTATCTGCCTGAATCGCATAAAATTAAACAAGTATTTGGTGCAATGAAAAGAAAGAACTGTGTGTCAGTAGGTGTAGCTGTTCCGTTTTTATTACGAGCAGCAATAAAAGTAAAGGCGGCCGATGGTGTTCAGCACCTAATTGCCGCAATAATTCTCATACGAATAAGGATATAAGCTTCTTCACTTTCCCAAAAGATGTTGAACGGTTAGTGAACGTCGCTATATGTGTGGTAAAAGTTAAATGTTGTCAGTTTCGAATGAGACCAATGTGTGCATAATTATTAAAAGTAGCCTTGCTGCTTCTCTTGTCGATAACTCTCGCTGTTGCTGTTGCTGTAGCAGTTCAACAGCATCGAAATGTTGAAGTACATTTATATTTTATAAGTTTAACGTCGCAGGGAATAATATAAAATGAAAGACAAAGAATAGTGCGTAAGTAGCGGGACTTCAACATTTTGCGCGTGCGTTCCCTTTTCCGATTGACCACATAGGCGAGATATTTCAGGAATTTTTAAGGCTCATCTACCTGCTCACCTTCACATAATTTGATGCAAAAGGTAAAATTTTACTAACGGCAATGGAGGCGTAGCGTGCAAATGTTAACGACCGTTGATCCTCTTACAAGTGGAGGTCGGCAAACGGTACCCGCCGATTTCGCCCGACCTCTCCTTGTTACGATATTCAAACAAATGGAATAAGGGGAATAATGTTGCTGTTCTTGCTCTATGATTGGCAGTTTCTTGTATCTACCTTTCTCTGGTCGGTAAAGTAATTGTCCTTGTAAAACGAACATTATGTTGCCAACATTAAAACATTACTCCTCCATTGCCGTAAGTAAAACTGAACCATTCAAATCGATGACACTCATCCTGCCTCCTCCCCTTGTTCTACGCTGCTTAGGCAGGTGAAATTTTACTTATGGCAATGGAGGCGTAGTGTGCAAATGTTGGCAACGAATGCTCTTCGGATACTAGAACAAATAGATTAAGGGTAATAATTATTTTATGCTGTTCCTGCTCTATAGTTGACAGATTTTTTTATATGCCCTTCTCCGATCAGTAAATTAATTATCCTCCTAAAGCAAATACAACTTTTCCAACACTGAAACACAACTACATCACTGCCATAAGTAAAATATAACATATGGGTATGTTTTAAAGGCAATATTTATTTCCAGTGCTAAGAAACGGGCTGAGAATTCAAGGAGAGCTTATTTACTTAAAAATATATTATCCAATATTTAGAAAAACGTTTTGTCGGAGTGAGAATTTTCTATTTCTTGAAGTTAACAAACAGAGACTTGAAATGTAAAAAAATTGAAAAAAAAATTCAAAGTGATAAAAGTGACCCATCTGTGAGGTACAAATGGTATGTAATGTTCTAGTGAATGCATATTGACAAGAAAGACTAAGAGGAAAATGAACACTTTTTTCCTTTGCTGTAACTGAAACAATGTGTGCCACAATATGACAAGTACAGAGTAAGTTTGTTTTGTAGTTTTGTGTTTCCGCTACCTGAACTCCATTTTCCATTTGTGTGTAATTTAACAGTTTTATACATGCGCAGACGTCATTACTTCTGGGTAATCACGTTGTACTGCTAAGTCTGACTTGTGCAAATGTATTCGTGTCAAATAAAACCTGGCAGTTGTAAAGCCACTTTCTTGTTTATAACTTATGTCCCAAACATAACTTCGCGTTACTTGCGATTTTTCTGGAGATAAGCACCAAATAAAACGATCATTGATTGCATCGTGCATTTTCGTAGTATTAAAATTTAGGCCTACTTGTTTTTCGTTGGATTACAATTAGGTGCAAGAACAGGGCGCAAAAGAGAGGAGAGCATAATGAAAAACTGTTTCCTTTTTTAAAAGTCGGCGAGGTTAGCTGCAGTTCGTAAAAAGTCATTTCCAGCCAAAGTACTAAGTGGCTGTAGTTCCGCGTTTACTGCTTTTCAATATGGCGTCGAGCGCAACGCTTGGTAACATACAGATCAAAGGCACCGCCTCCAGCTTTCCGTTCTGTATATTCCCTATTCTGTGCCAAAGGTTACGTTGCATCGGCAGAACGCTTCGAAGATGCACCAGCTCCACCAAAGAGACTGCCTACACCAAATTTATGCGTCCTCTCCGGGAGTACTGTTGCCCCTTGTGGGGCCCTAACCAGGTGGGACTGACGGAAGACATTGAGAAGGTTCAGAGAAGGACAGCTCGTTCTGTTTTATCACGTTACGGGGGGGAAAGCGTCACGGAAATGTTGCACGAACTGGGGTGGAAATCATTAAAAGAAAGACGTTATTCATTGCGTCATGATCTGTTTGCGAAGTTTCAATCACCGACTTTTAGTTCTGAATGTGAAAATGTTTTGCTAGCACCCACCTACTTAGGGAGACATGACCATCCCAATAAAATAAGAGAAATCAGATCGAAAACGGAACGATTTAGGTGTTCTTTCTTCCCGCGCGCTATTAGATAATGGAACGGTAGAGAAAAGTTATGAAAGTGGTTAATGAACCCTCTGCCAGGCACTTGAATGTGATTTGCCGAGTATCTATGTAGATGTAGGTCACACGGATAAAAATGTTCAAATGTTTGTGAATATATTGGACCAAACTGCGTGGTCATCAGTCCGTAGCTTACAAACTACTTAAATCTAGGTAAACTAACCTAAGGACAACACTCTCACCCATGCCCCAGGGAGGACTCGAACCTCCACGGCGAGCAACCGCGCGCTCCGCAGCGAGATGCTTTAGACCGCTCGGGCCGGCCGCGGTGGCCGAGGGGACTGAGGCGCTTCAGTCACGGTCTGCACGGCCACTACGGTCGGGGGTTCGAATCCCCACTCGGGCATGGATATTTGTGCTGTCTTTAGTATAAGGTAGTTGATAAGTAGTTTGTAAGTTTAGGGACTGATGACCCCGTAGTTAAGTCCCATAAGCTTGACAAACATTTGAACATTTTAGACCGCTCGGCTACTCCACCGTGGCTCAAAGGGATATCAACTGCATTTTTTTTAAATAGATACCCCCCATTTTTCATTACATATTCGTCTAGTACGTAAATAAATATGAATGTTTTATTTAGAACACTTTTTCGCTTTGTGATAGATGGCACTGTAATAGTCACAAAAGTAGAAGTACGTCGTATGGCGTAACATTTCGCCAGTGCGGACGGTATTTGCTTCGTGATACATTACTCGTGTTAAAATAGACCGTTTACCAATTGCAGGAAAGGTCGATATGGTATTTATGTATGGCTATTGTGATCAAAATGTCCAACGAGCCTGTGCTATGTATGTTGATCGTTATCCTGGAAGACATCATCCCAGTTTCCGGACCTTTCGTCGGATAGTTACGTTATTTAAAGAGACAGCAAGTGTTCAGCCACAAGTGAAACGTCAACCACGACTTGCAACAAATGATGATGCCCAAGTAAGTCTTTTAGCTGCAGTTGCGGCTAATCCGCACACCAGTAGCAGACAAATTGAACGAGAATCGGGAATCTCAAAAACGTCGGTGTTGAGAATTCTACATCAACATAAACTTCACCAGTACCATATTTCTATGCACCAGGATTTACATGGCGAAGACTTCGAACGTCGTGTACAGTTTTGCCACTGGACACAAAATAAATTGCGGGACGATAACAATTTTTTTTCATGCGTTCTGTTTAGTGACTAAGCGTCATTCACAAACAGAGGTAACGTTAACCGGCATATTATGCACTATTGGGCAGCGGAAAATCCACGATAGCTGCGAGAAGTGGAACATCAGCGACCATGGCGGGTTAATGTATGATGCGGCATTATGGGAGGAAGGATAATTGGCCCCTATTTTATCGATGGCAATCTAAATGGTGCAATGTATGCTGATTTCTTACGTAATGTTCTACCGATTTTACTGTAAGATGTTTCACTGCATGACAGAATGGCAATGTACTATCAACATGATGCATGTCCGGCACATGGCTCGCGTGCAATTGAAGCGTTCTTAAATGGAATATTTAATGACAGGTGGATTGGTCGTAGGAGCACCATACCATGGCCCGCACGTTCACCGGATCTTACATCCCCAGATTTTATTCTGTTGGGAAAATTGAAGGATATTTGTTATCGTGTTTCACCGACAACGCCTGAAAACATGCGCCAGCGCATTGTCAATGCATGTGAGAACATTACTGATGGCGAACTGATGAGAGGAATATCGTTACGTGTATTGCCAAATGCATTGAAGTTGAATGACGTCATTTTGAGCATTTATTTAAGTCATGAGATAATTACAGGTAATCACGCAGTAACAGCAAGCGTTTTCATAATGTATGATAATTTCACAAAAGTACATATATCACATAGGAACAACCGAAATAAAGTTCAAACGTACCTACCTCCTGTGTTTTAATGTAAAGAACCTACCAGTTACTCACTGTTCGTCTAAAATTGTGAGCAATATGTTTGTGAATATTACAGTGCCATCTATCACAAAGCGAAAAAAGTGTTCCAAATAAAACATTCATATTTAATTACCTACTAGACGAATATGTAATAAAAATTGGGGCACGTATTTAAAAAATGCATTTAATATCCGTTTGCCCATGGCAGCACCATTAGCGGACCAACCATTACGCCATCTGTTTTCCCCCTTCAAGCTAGAAAAGTTGTTCTTTGTAGTTTTTTCGTTTGATGCTAATTTCGTGAGATATTTGGCCCTGTCACTATCAATGGACCATCCTGTATACTAATTCATTTGAGCTACCTTTTATAAGCCACGGTACGGTGCGTGGCGGAGGGTATCTTACAATGGGTTAACACGTTTGTTACACTTCACGCTGAACGGCTGGACGTAATTGAATGAAATGTGGAATGAAGTTAACTTTTACCCTGATTTATACATGGGCTACCTTTCGTACGCCTCCTTAGGTGCATGGCGGAGGGTACATTACAACAAAAATCCAAATTGTTTGACTGGTCATCATGAAAGTCAGCACATAAATGTAAGTTTTCATGAAGAAGATTTTTATAACTGCAAGCAAATGTTATTAGCATGGCGAGGGTACCTTCTGACTTAGACGCCGTTTCACTAGTCACCATGAAACTTGGCGCATAATTGTATGCTTTCATATATATGAGGGAGAGGAGTAGGTGGAGAAGAAGACGGACAGAAAGAAAAATAAACAGACGGTCAGAGAGAACCGGTTCTCTTGAGCAATTTTTACGGTGCGGTTAAACTGGAGATGAAAAGAACCGGTATAACCGAAAACCGGTTGTTTCAGCGATAACCGCCATCCCTAGTGAGCAGCCCTTACTGGTTAGCCTGCTGTTATTGTTCAATTATAAATTGTGACTTACGCTTTATGACTCGTATTTTATGTTATCATCTGAAGTGTAACTATTGCTTCCATTCTGTACTTCAAACTAGTACTTACATGTTTTTCAAAATTGTTCCTCTTTTATAATTTATGTTATAGGCAATTTTAGAAATTTTCTGATGAAGGCACTCATAGTAGTCGCTGAAACGTAAGTAAAATAGTATTTATCTTTGCGATCGGGGGGCTGTCTTTATTACCACCTAAAATGGTAAACTGTCACTGAAAAATGCAATAGTAAAACTCCATAGTAATTGCAGTTGATGAACATAAAATTATTCAGATATCAAAGGGGGAGAGTGTCCTTTAAAAATATTTGCTTGTAAATATTCCTATGAAAAGGACGTACATCGTTTATCAACTATCGTTCTTACGGTCCTTAGCGTTGTTGACGATTGCAACTGAAATGGGTCGCCAAAGGATCAGGCCCCTAGCTGCTGTAATTATGAAACATCTCCAGCAATTATATGTCTTATAATAAATTAACTGTAGCCGAATGATTTTTACTATTATCTGGCTGCCTGTGCTTCTCGGTTTTGTAGGTGGTTATTTTGAAGAGACTCTTCTAGCGCCACACAGGTTGAAGGTGTGACCGAAAGAATCTCACGGCGCGGACTGTGGCGCTAGTTGTGATTCGTTGGCAGGCACTCTCCGAAAATCGGCACTTCGATTGGCATACTCAACAACAAGGTACCGTGCAGTAGGCTTTATCAGTGGGTCAATACGATCCCCCCCCCCCCCACACACACACAAAAATAAAATAAAATAAAATAAAAAAATAAATAAAAAATCCCTTGAGAGATCTTCCACTTACTGATTTAGGCGGTAAATTGTGCTTCTAGATAAATACCAGAAGATTTTTGATAAACTCACACTTCCTGCGGAGCGAAAAAGGTTGAAATGAAGACATCGCTCTCTTATCTCGACCAGGAGTCTTGCGGAAATAAAACTGAGTGCCGTTCATGTATGTAAATGCTGATGGTACGAAAACGGTCGTGCATTTTCGTGAAACGTCCGTGTATCCAGGATAAAAACCTCTAGATTTGACCAACATCAGTTAATTTGGACTACTATGAACAGCATCCGACCTGGCCATTGAAAAAGCACAAACAATCGCCACAGGCGGGGAAAATCTTCATCGCCATCTT
The DNA here is from genome assembly GCA_026315105.1 of Locusta migratoria. Classification (NCBI taxonomy): domain Eukaryota; kingdom Metazoa; phylum Arthropoda; class Insecta; order Orthoptera; family Acrididae; genus Locusta; species Locusta migratoria. Next base: position 564,967,675 of record CM048755.1, on the reverse strand, counting down.
GCGAAACGAAAGACAATTGCTCATGTGATGTCAACATGCCCTGAATGAGTCTACAAATGTCTTTTCGGAGATTTCCTGATAATTGTGAGTGGTGTAGTAAACTACGTCAATCACCTGGATATTCTTCTATAATTGTAGTTATTTATGTTATACTATGCTTGACGGGTTTGCTGAAATGCTGACTTGTAGTTTAATAATGTTTGTATATATGTATCTATCTATTTTGCTGACTCAAAGTTTCAGAATGAATGCCATTGTCACAAAACAATCCATGTTTGCAATGGAACCGTAAATAAAAATTATTGCCAATTTTTGTAGCCTGTATTTTAATATATGGAACACCTCGCAAACCAATTTAGTCCATTATGCGTTACAATGAGAGTTTCAATTATTGCGAAGTCAACTTAGGACAGCAACAAACCTTCAGAAGACGGAGCTATGTTAAAAAAAGTAGGCATATGTAAGAAGAATTACAAAAGACCTGAGAACAAAATAAATGAAAATAGTCGTAAACACGTCACAAGTTAAAGGGCGCCAGCAGGAGACTCAGAAAAACTTTAATGATCGTCAAGAGTTCTGAGAAAGTGGGAAACTTCAAATTTTTTTTTGCAAACACTTACATAAGAATAAAAATTCACACGTATATAAAAGAAAGAAGCGAAATAGAAACTAGTACATTCTGACGTACTGGGGGAAAACCCGTTACTATGAGGTAAGACCTTCTAACAGGTCCCACAATGACCTAAAACAAAACGACAATTATTATCTTATGGAAAACCAGTTTCCAGTGAATTATCACAAATAAACTATTAATATTGACGATTGTGGAAAAATATTCGGCGTAAATTCAAGAAGGCGATGTAACTGACGAAAATAGAACAGAAAAGATACTGTGTTACACTAACAAAATGATAGCTTTTTCGATGACCGAATGTTTCGCAGAAATGATGAAATTTAACGAGATTAATGAGAAATTCAGTATCACAAATTTATAAATAAGTACTACACAAGGGCGTTGTCTAGACTAGGATGCAAGGAGTTTTTCTTACTATAACCACCATGGAGGAAACGAAAACAAATCCGCAACAAAATCAATGATTCTGTACCCCAGTTTTCACAGAACGTTTGAGTACATAAATAATACCAAGAATATCGTGCGTGTAAAAGACTTTATGCAGCAGTCTCTGTTAAATGGTCGATGATAGGTCAAAGGACTCGAAAACTTTTATAGCCTGCTGCGTAAAGGTCCCCTCTGCTTTCACGATATTCTTGCTGTTCGCGTACATGTTGCTTCTGTTTATGATTTCCTCTACTTTATTTCCATTTGACCAGATAACATATGTTCTCACATGTCCATATTTTCATTACAATTTATAAAAACATTTCCTTTCAAATTTTAGTCCTTCAGTAACTTATTCGTTCTCCTTTCGCATATAATGATTCCCAATAGCCCAATATGCTCCTCTCCACTGCTCACAGAGAAACTTTATAGAAATAAAGACGTGTAACATTGATATAATAGCTATTAATGTTGTTAGATAACTAATTTGGAAACAAATTACGAAAAGGTGTTGAATAGGTGGTTCCATTAACAATAAGATAATCGACTTGCTTTTCTATTACATCTCACAACTTTGTACGGTGGAAGGAATTCTTCGCGAGACTTGCCTTTATGTAGAATTCATGTTTTCGAAGAAATTTCATGTCAATTTATATGGTGTCCTATTTTCATTTTGGATAACTTTTTTTACATCACAAACGGATTTTCTTGAAACCCATTCCTTGTGTCTTTTGGTTTATCTCGAGTCTGTGATGTAACAATATTGGTATGTATGAAAATAAGAGAAGATTGTTAATGTTCAATCCTTTCATCATGTACACATATACAACTACTGCAATCTGTGGTGGATCACTATAAAATATTTACAACTTAGTTGCATTTATCATCAGTTTGTGAAATTCATAATACATGGAAGTTGCCGTTAAGTTATATTTCCATATATAAATGAAAACAGAAGTTGTTATTTCCATGGTATTTTTTGAATGATCAGTTTATTTCATACAACAGTTAGTAATTCAAAATTAATTACTTTAGTCCATAAAAAGAAGCCTTGTTTGCAATGAACACAATTGTATAGTATGAAAATGGTCTCACATGATTGTATAAATCGTGCTCCTACAATCGGTACAGCTACAACTTAAGAGAATTTCAGTATAGAATTACAGCATAAAAGTAATTTCTTTCTTAAGACGTAAATCAGGTCTGAGAGTTCCAGCTGGAAATGCTGTTGTTGTTCTTGTGCGGCATAGAATTTTGAGACAATTTCACTTGATTTCATAAGAGAATTTTCCGAAAGACGTTTCGGAAAGGTTTCCAATGAAGTAGCAAAGTATTTAATGTCACTCAGTTCCAAAACAGGTCAGGTTTCTGCGAAAGATGCCATGTGGTGCTCAAATTCTATTTCTGTTGTCTCTGTATCTGATAGAAACGTTCTATTCTTTGTGATTTGCATGAAGCTATTCACACAATTATCCAGCGCAAGTTCCGTGTGTACCATCAGTACCAGCATCAGCGATGAGCTGTATTTGATTTTCTAATTCTCTTCACATCATTAAGTCATCAACTGTTTTGAAGACAACAATGCCCTTGACTCAAACTTACATGATGTCCATTGCTATATATAAATACTGCCAAATCAGCTGGTGATTTTTTCAACACTCACTGTCAACTGTGTGCCTAAACGCCGTCCATTGCACAACATCTGCCTTCTGCAATGCCGAACTCAGAATGTTGCGCAACACAGATATTATTTATATTGAAGATAGCCTCTTGAATAATGTTTGACGTAAAAGCCTTTGTTATTACTTGCTTCTCTCTTCATTTATGTGAGTGATTTTCTGTTCTCTGATTTTAAATTCTTTATCTATTTTGTACCTTGATTCTCTCATTGACTTATTATGATCAGTTCCTATGTTTAGATCCTCTTTCGTCAATGAAATGACCACATTCTAATTATCACTCTCCATTTGTGGTTCATTCAAGAAGCTAGTTGGGATGTCATTTCTTTTTGTAGGTATTCCTCCTCCTTTTCTTTTCTGGTAATATTTGTTGTACATTACCTACGGTTTTTCTTAAAGCCCATTCCTATCCCCCTCTTTTTCATTTTCCTCGGAGGCTTTGATGTAACAATTTTTGACAACAATGCGCGCTAAGTGCTTCTAAGTCGATTGAATTCTGTGATTGCAGACTCTCGAGCTTTGATATTACTGAGGTCGACGTTAATAATATGTAATCCACGTCACGTATGCTTGTCCGCATGCGAACAATGGAGAACCAAAGTCCATCAGTACATTGTTAAGCCTTGTTCCCTAGCTTTTGTGTATGGTAATACCATAGGCTATAAATATTGGAACTGTTAGAGATGAACGTAAGCTCTATAAATAATTTCAAATTTACTTTTGACTAGACGTAGCTGGTAAACATCAGGATCAACCTTTACTCCTTGTACGATACCGATAAAACGGTTGATTAAGCCAAGACTTACGTCAGTATTTCGTCGTAACAAAACTGTTGCTCCTATTTTAATAACTTTATTCTCTTCTAGTCCTACTGTCGTAGAAGCATCATATTCATTTTTGTTATACATTCACATTGTGAGATGTTATCCACGGCTCTAAAATTGTATTCGAGGATTAGGAAGAAATTTAATCACTGCATTGTTTAATTGTTGGCACAAATTTCTTGTAGGTAGTAAACTAAATGTGTTTTCGGGAATTTTTGAGTGATATTCAATAATTTCCACGGAAGTTTCGATAGTCCAACTTTTCAGTATTGCGAGGTCACTTCGAACTGTCGAAGCTTTGCTGTACTTTTTTCTACATCTACTCCGTAATCCACCAAAAGGTGTGTGGCGGAGGGTACTCAGTATTACTACTAGTTACTGGCTTTACTGTTCCACTTGCTTGTAGGCATCTGTACGAGCCCTAATCTCTCGGATATTGTCTTTGTGGTCTTTACGTGAAATGTAGGATGGCGGCACCAGAATTGTTCTGCAGTCCGCTTCAAATTCTGGCCCTCTAAATTTCTTCAACAGCGATTGTCGAAAAGAACGTTACCTTCCCTCCAACGACTCCGATCTTATTTCCGAAGCATTTCAGTATCAGGCATTGATCGAGTCTGCCAGTTACAAATCTAGCCGCCCACCTCCTCCTTTAACCGATCTGGTGGGGATCCCAAACACTAAAGCAATATTCAAGACAGGGTCGTACAAGCATTTTACATGCGGACTCCTTTACAAATGAATCACACCTTCCCAAAATTCTTCCAATAAACAGAAGTCGACCATTCGCCTTCCCCACGACTGTCCTTATTTGCACGTTCCATTTCATATAGTTGTGCAGCGTTACTCCTGGATATTTAATTGACGCGACTCTGTCAAGCAGCACCCTACCATTTTTGTATTCGAACATAACGGAATTGTTTCTTCTACTCATCTGCATCACCCTACATTTTTCTACATTTAGATCTAGTTGTCATTCCTCACACAGCCTAGAATTTTAGCCCAAGTCATCCTGCATCCTACTACAGTCATTCAATGACGAAACTTTCCAGCCGACCGCAGTGGCCGAGCTGTCTGCGGCGCGCCACTCACAGTCTGCACGGCCGCTACGATCGGGGATTCGAATCACCCCTCGGGCATTGATGGTTGTGTCGTCTTTAGTATAAGGTAGTTCATAAGTAGTTTGTAAGTTTAGGGACTGATGACCGCGTAGTTAAATCCCTTAAGCTTAACAAACATTTGAACATTTGAATCGAAACCTTCCTGTAAACCATAGCATCACCAGCGAACAGCCGCGGATTGCAATTCATTCTTTTCGTCAGATCACTTATATAGATAGAAAATAATAGCGGTCCTATCACACTTCCCTGGGGTACTCCTGACGATACCGTAGCTTTGATGAACACTATCTATCGAGGACAATGAATTGGGTTCTATGACTTAAGTAGTGTTTGAGCCAGTCACATATTTTGGTTCCTTTTCCATATGCTCGTACCTTATGTGATTATACTTTATTCAGTAGACTGTAGATATTGATTAATAAATGTAATACGCCTTAGATTTTGTAGGCTTTATTTAACAAAGTACTTCTCAGAGTATTTGATGTAAGAACTTTCAACAAAGCTGGAAGGCAAATGCGTCTAGGTGGATTATATTAATCGATTGCAAACTATCAAGCTTTGATACTAATGAAGTCGACATTCTTTGGATTTAGTCCGCCCAACTTTTCAGTCTCGAAAGTCCTGTGTACAGTTGACCGTATGTGAATAATGAAGAATCCATCAGTGCACTGAATTCTCACGACTCCTCACATTGTAGATTGATGACGACTGCGTTAAAATGAAAAGAGAGAAAAAAATTTTGCCCACCGAGAAATGAACCTGCTATTTCTCTGATGATTGTCGAACGCCTTAGCACGAGACCATTTCTCACACGTTGTTTACACTGCATAGCTAGCAGATACTTTTTCGTCAGGAGAAATGCGCTCTAAAACGAGATTGATATTTACGGGTGTTTGAATTTTTCTTTCCATTACAGTCTAAACGCTATATAATTACGAAATTTGACATTTCTATGCTTGCTGTAACTCCTTTACAATGTTGATGATCGGGTGGTAACAGAAGTAGCAATTTTAGACGACGAATACTTCATAAACTGTAAGGTTTACAACAGTATAATTTGGGAATATTCCTAGTTACAGTTGGTACTCTTGAACACCGGAAATTCAGGCTTCTAGCTTTATCCACAACGAAGATACAGGGGTTCGAAAGTGCCGTGAACGAGAAAAGGATGGTACGGTTATGCGCGCTTGACTTTGCGTTTGTCGTTTCTTAATCAAAGGAAGCGCATATATACTACCGGAAAAAAAAACAACGCAAAACCCTTAAGGACATGGTCGTTTTATTAACTTTGAAGTACTTGTTAGTCACTGTAGAAGTATTCGAAAGGAAATTCAGAGTAAATGTAACATAAGTCACGGTAAATTGTGCCCAAACATTCGCATCAGTATGCAGGGCGTTTATTCATTGTTTTAAACGATAATAACTGTTACAATTAAGCATTCCGGTGGCCGTTGTGTCATACAAGTTGTGCTAAGCTCGTGACCAGCCCCGGGCACACAGGATTAAGACACCTACACGATCTACCCAGCAAACTTTCAGGTGTCTCCTACTTCGACCCTTTGTTCCCGCCAGCAATCAGGTCCTCGTGGACATCCACACTGAAAAAAAAAGAAGAAAAGGAGGCATCAGTCGTATACTTGGAGATTTACAATTAAGAATCTGTATAACGATGAACATTTCAATTAATCACTCTTGTTTAGTGTTGTTTGGTACCGACTTGTCCAGTGTAACTTCGAGTAAGCTCTATATATTGCTGTCCGCACTTAAACTTGGACCTGGAATCATTTAGTATTTTTCACTTTCATTGTCAATGTACCAGTTGGTTATAATTAAACTTCCCCTGTTAAACACGTTATAACACTGAGTTCAGGGTGAAGAAATAAAACCTTTGCGTTTTGCTGATGACATTGTAATTCTGTCAGAGACAGAAAATGACCTGGAAGAGCAACTAAACGGAATGGACAGTGTGTTGAAAGGAGCGGATAAGATGAACATTAACAAGAGAAAAACAAGGGTAATGGAATGTAGTCTTAGAAAATTAGGCGATGCTGAAGGAATTAGATTAGATAACGAAACAATAAAGTTGGTAGATGAGTTACTTACACAGTAAGATAACATATTACGGCCGCAGTACAGAGGATATAAAACGCAGAATGACAATGGGAAGAAAAGCGTTTTGAAAAAGAGAAATTCACTAACATCGGTTATTAATTTTAGTGTAAGGAAGTCGTTTCTGAAGGTATTTGTGTGGAGTGTTGTCTTGTACGGGAGTGAAACTTGGACGATAAACAGTGAGGACAGGAAGAGGATAGAGGCTTCTGAAATGTGAGGCTACAGAAGAATGCTGAAGATGAGTTGGGTATATTGCGTAACTAATGAAGAGGTACTGAACAGAATTGGGGAGAAAATGAATTTTTGGCATTCCTTGACTAAAAGAAGGGATCGATTGGTGGGACAAATGTTCAAATGTTTGTAGAGTCTATGGGACTTAACTACGGGGTCATCAGTCGCTAAACCTACAAACTACTTATGAACTACTTACAACTAAGGACGGCACAAATATCCATGCCCGAGGGGGGATTCGAACCCCCGACCGTAGTGGCCGTACAGACCGTGACTGGAGCGCCTCAATCCCCTCGGCCACCGCGGCCGGCCTGGTGGGACACATTCTGAGGCATCAAGGAATCGTAAATTTAGAATTGGAAGTGTGTGGGGTTAAAATCGCAGAGGGAGACGACGAGAGGAATATAGTAAGCAGATTCAGATGGATATGGGTTACCGTTCTCATGTGGAGATGAAGTTTGCCCACGATGGAATAGGGTGGGAACTGCATCAAACAAGTCTCCGGATTGAAGACAACAACAACAACAACAACAACAACACAGAAACTAAATAACAAACTTGGTAACATTAACTTGAAGAACATGGGGAACAGAAAATATGCAGAAACCATTCAGTTGTAACACTTTTAATATGCTGCTGCGATACATCAACCATTACACACCGGTACCATTATATCTACAAAACGTACTCAATATGGCGTCCATAAATATCCAGAAGTCTACCCAAATAGGAGTCATGAAGAACTCGCAGCAGCAGCGTCGTTAGCAGTCACCAGGATCAGCGGCGGGGTTTTCATTCTGCACAGCAGATCGAAGAATGTCCGTAGGTATGCCCTACCTCTGTAGACATGTTGTGCTTCAGATTAGCTCATCTGTGGATGCTACCCTATCCCTCAGGTAGCCCCACAGCCAGAAATCACAGTGAGTGAGACCAGGTGATCGTGCCGGCCAAGCATTTGGAAACGATCGGCAGATTATTCTATTTCCAAATGTGGTACGGAGAAGCAATTGAACTTCACGAGTAATGTGCATTGGGACCCCATCTTGCACGAAAACTCAATGCGCCTCTCTCCTGTAGGAAGAGTATGACATGCTGACGAAACGTATCATAGTAACGCTGTCCTATCACACTACACGTCTTTGGTCCTTGAGCGCCAACATTTTCAAAAACGAATGGGCCAGTGATGAACGTAGTCTTGAAGCCACACCATAGGGTGACACCTTCACCATACAGAGGAACTTCATGTATAGTGACTGCAGGTGAAGATCCCAATATTCGGCAATTCTGTGTCTTCATCTGACCCGTCAGAGAAAAATAAGCTTGGTCTGTCCATATGCTGGTCCAGAGCGAGCCCTAGTCAACTTAAATCCTAGCGAGAAAGTGGAAAGAGAAGTCAACAAGACGTTGTGGGTACTGTGATGCAAGCTGCTGTACTATATGGATCTTGTCCGGATAGCGTTTGTGAATGGTTAGAAGCACCTTCCGTAAAGCGCAGCACGGGATGTTCACTGTCGTGGCACAGCACGCACTCTGCTTGAGGATTGGGAATTGCGCGCAGCGTTGGCTGCCATAGCAATAGCGATTTCATCAATCACTTGTGGCGCAACCGGTTGACGGCCTCTGCCTGGAGCGACGCCCAGTTCTCCACTGGATTCGAACCTCTTTATCATGTCATCATGCATAGCACAGCAGTTGTAGAAAGATGATCCTTCCGTAATTTTTCCAACCGGTGACGTTCTCGTAATGTTCAAAATGTTCAAATGTTTGTAATTCTGTGGGACCAAACTACGTTGGTCATCAGTCCCTAATCTTACAAACAATTTACACAAAGTTAAACTAACCTAAGGGCAACACCCACATCCATGCCCGAGGGAGGATTCGAACCTCCGATGCGGGAGGCCCCGTGATCCGTAACGTGGCGCTCCATACCGCTCGGCTACTACCGCGCGGCGTTCTCGTAGTGCATCTGCAGTATTAATGTTGTTTTCATAATAGAGCTTCACCAATAACGCCCTGCTCCTTTAGTTCAAGTTCATGTTGACACATTAACAAGTGTACTGTGACTGGTCAGGTGTGTGGACACACTGAATCACGGTGACTAATCACGACCCTGGTGGCCATTGTTGGAACTAGACGGGGGCACTATGACGCATGAAAACCATGCACCTCATGCTCTTGACTTTGCTACCAAGTTTGGTACTTGTATGGTAATCAGTTTCCTTATTATAACGGGTTAAATACGGAAAATTTAATTATAACTATCCAGATAAAAGTATAATAGTAGAAATCAGTTACTATTAGAAGACTATGCACTAGGTCAGCACACTGATTACTCAGAACTGTGTAGAATAATTCATCAGGGCTCACTACAAGCATATGATAGACACTCTCATGGACTTGATTTTATGGATCACTAGCTGAAAACCCGGCGTCGCTCGCGTAATTATTTATTGAAGTTTTAAGTTAGTCGATCTGTCTGTCCATTCTCTCTCTATCTCTTTCCACCTTCTCTTTCGTTCTCTCTCTGTCCATCTCCAAATCTCATTCCCCCTCCCTCCCGTATTGCTCATCTCCTCATCTGCCGTCTCTCCGTTCATCTTCTCCTATCCCGCTCTCTGCCTATCTCCACCTTCCCCTTTCTTTGACAATCATCTCCTCGTCCCTCTATCGACCAGTCCATTGCCTCCTCCATCTCGAAAAAAATTGTATGACTCTTTTAACTTTCATGATGATCAGTGAAGTGGTGTCTTTATTCCAAGGTACCCTCAGCTATACACTGTATGGAATTTTAGGTTGACAGTGCTGGTTCTCTTGTTGTAAAGGTGAAGGTACCCTCCGCCATGCAGCATAAGATTGCTTCCGAAAGGTAGATCCAGCTTTAATTCAGGATATAAGCAATCTGCATTCAAAATTTCGTTCAAATCCGTCCAGCTGTTTCAACGTGAAGAGAAAGAAACGTATAAACCATTGTAAGGTACCCTTCGCCATGCTTCGTACGGTGACTTACCAAACGTAGACCATGAATTAAAGCCGGGTATAATCTCCATTCCAAATTTCATTCAGATCTGTTCATCCCTTTCAGCATGAAAGAGTAGCAAACATATTAACTAGTTGAGGTACCCTTCGCCACACACCGGAAAGGTAATCCATGTTTTAGTTAGGGAATAGGCTACCTCTGTTCCAAATTTCATTCATATCCGTCCAGCCATTTCAGCGTGAATGCGTAAGAAATCAAATAACTAATTGTAAAGCACCCTTTGCAATACACCATACGAAGTTAATTTTAGTATACCTATAACCTTCGCGCGAGTGCAAGCAGTTAGTTGAAAAAGTGTTATCGCAATCGGGTGTAAGGTATATCTGTGCATAAAATACGAACAAAAAGACAAACAAACATTAATTATTATATATTAGGTTTAATTTCAATTTCACATTTAAACCATACGTTGGTAACAACAAATTCCTTCTGCTAGTGGTTTTCACCCCAGTGATTCGGTACGCTTGGTATGCATCAAAGCTGACAGCCAAAAAAACTGTCATTTAAAAATCTGAATGAAGTATGCTTTGCACTGAAGCATATATTTTTTTAAATTTCTTACTTCAAATTGCCTACATAAAATTCACATAGTGTTAACAATATTAATGTTTTAAATGTATCTTTGATGATCATCACCCTCAAAAATGTAACGCAACTTCCAGAGAGAGCTGCTAGAATTTTCAAAAAAATTATTTTATTCGAAACCTCGCCGAAATCTGAAAATTAACTGTTTAGTCAATTGAAATGATTTAGGTAATCTGGATATATTAATACTGTACCGATAAACTGAATTTTTCAATTATATTTAAAAATTTCATCAGGATCGGAATACAACTGTAGAATCTGACGAAGTCCATAGGTAAAGAATCCTCCGTCATGCACCATCAAAAATTTTATCTGACAGTGACCGTCCTCTTGTTCTGAAGGTCAAGTGTGAAAAATGTCATGAATATTTTAGGATGAATAAAGCGTCCTTATTTGCATGTCGCATGATGCGCAGGTTTTCAACCATATAATTGTTTATGACGTCATATCTCCAGAACTAAATGTCGTAAACAGTTCTTACCCTTATGTCAATTGTTACCTCATGGAAGGAATATGTGTACCAAATTTGGTTGAAATCGGTACAGTGGTTTAGAAGCAGACGTAGCATGATGCAGCACTTTTCCGCCCAATGAACTGTTTATTACGTCATATCTCCTGAACTATTTGTCGTACAGTCATTTAATGGTGCTTATGTCCATAACGAAAGTTTTATCACAATCGGTTGAATGGTACGGCCGCAAAAAAAATACGAACACGCAAACATTCATTTTTATATATTAGATTATTGTCTTCATAACTATAGTCAGCAATTGTGTTGTCACATTAGATTAAAGCATTTTGTATTAATCTCTCCCAGTTTATGTGCGAGATTACAAACCAGCCTCCGATTCCACAGTAATTAAGCGTTCAATAATTGACCATTAAAGAAGTAACTAAGTTCACCACAAACTAATTAGTATCCTGAAAAGTAGGGTACTACAGTATTCTGTCAGTTATTTCGAAAATTCATTTTTTTCAGAGAACTTTCTTACAGGCAGTACAGATAAAGTATAGTCACAAATTCCATATACATGACAAAAGCCGTTTATAACTGATGATAACTTTCAGTCGACACAAATGGGAACGAAAAAGACTTGACCCATTTGAGGACGATCCACCTATTAACGCCGTAAATAAAGTTAGGTGTTTCATGAGGAAGACTCTAGATATCTAGATAAGGGCGAGTAGGTTCGTACGGCGAGGTTTCGGTACGAACTTCATTTTGTATCTGTATATAGTCCATCTATCCCGGAAATCAAGATGAAATTTACCTGCCATCGATATCGATACTTTTAAGATATTGGTTCTGAGAATTCCAAGAATTTTATGAATACAAGCGTCACACACGCTTACAACAGCCGAGCAAATCCGCTGTTTCAGATTGTCTTGGCACCGGTCATCCTAAGGAATATAACAACAGAGAAATTCTGGCATGCACTTTCATTAAGGAAGCTGTTGAAATTAAACTAGCAAGCGACCTTATAAACAGAGATGGTAGTTTTGTTTAAATTCTGCTTGTATTCTGGCACTATCTCTCGTCAAAAAACACAGGGACAGAATTAATGCTGCCTCACCTGCTGATTAATAGTCAATATCGATATTTCTGATGTTGGCCATATTTGGTTGTAATGACTCTGCGATTACTTGTACTGTGTGTGTTATCTTACTTGTTTACCCTTTGTAAACCGAGGTATTAAATTCGCATACACATTGCTTCTTTGAGGACAGTTTTGCCTTAAGAATGGCAGGGTGTCCTCCTGTCGAAATATTGGCAGTGGTCGACTAAGTCTTCCGGCAGCATACCCGTAAGTTTTGAAAATTCATTACGCCGGGAAAAGTTAAGGTTTCACATTTTTATTAATTTTAAAAATCTAAGTTACATTTTTATTTTTGCCTTCTCGTACGAATCACGATGTACTGTCGGTGAGTGTATACGCGAGACGTTTGGCCTTGTCGTCATGCAGCCTGCATGTTCTATCCGTTTATAGAACATAACGAGCAAGAAGACGAAGTAATACAAACATACTGTGGTCAGGCGTGAAGTTTAAGAACTTTGCGAGCATTATAAGTTGATTGTAGTTATGGTGGTCACCATATTGCCATAGATTAATTAATCTCATATGTTCATTATCTGAGTTCTATAAACTAACAAAAAATGCTAGCCAGTGTACAGCCTCTAACCAAAAGAAGTACAACTTATGTCGATAATGTTATGAACAAAAGCCTTTTTTAATCAAACAATAAATCTCGAATTACCACTTATGTTCTTCCAGCATCCAAACGGTTTATATCAGAATTCAGTCCATTCTCATACTTAAGTACCGTTAGTACCGTTACAGGACGACCGCAAAAGTGGGGACAGTAAGGATAGATAGATAAAGAAATCCAGTTGAAAGCTCAACCGTTGTAACGCAATGATGTTAATACAGTTGGTGTAAGCAGAAAATCAGGGATTAACAGCTGTGAAATTCTGCAAGTTTTTCATCTTTACATCAACAGGACATGGACTCTAAGAAATGATAAAACTCATGGCGAAGGAGCTGTCTTAAGAATTCATTACTGTTACGATTGGCTCACTGTGCGAAGTGTCTCAGTGGTAACATAGGCCTACTGGACCAACACCACCTAGAAGACAAGGCCTCAAAACTGACCGTGTCTACGTCACACGTAGAGGCCGGCGTTGCTAGCTCACTGGCTGGCCGCTGGGGCACGCCCACCGCCGTGTAGCGGCCGGCCAGTCAGCTAGCGTTTGCTTCCTATACGTGTGACGTAGGCACGGCCAGTTGTGAGGCCTTGTCTTCTAGGTTGTGTTGAGTGGACTCGCATTCGGATAAACAGTAATTCAAATTCACCTCCGGCCATCGAGATTTAGATTTTCCGTGAAGTCCATAAATCAGTCCACGCAATTTCATGGTAGGTTCCTTTGAATGGGCACGGTCGATTTCTTTGCCATCCTTACCCAAAAATACGAATGTGAACTCCGTCTCTAATAACCACGCTGTCGACGGGATGTGAACCCTGAACTACTTTCCTTATTACTATTGGCTCTTTGAAAGCAATGCCTCCAAGTCATTACTTGATCGAATCATTTCGAATGACTTGCGTCCTTAAAGTAAGTTTCCCAATTTTGTTTCCTTTACGTATACAGACGGACAAATTGTGTATTGGTAAGATATCTATGATGTGAAAATCAAATATCGGCCGGACTAGTCCCGCCTGGTGTCAGTAACGCGGCAGCAGTGCTCCGAAATGGCGTCTCATATTCGTTCTGCCGCCGCCTCCTGCGAGGTTCGGTGAGTGATAACGTTCCTTAATGAACAAATCATAGCGCTGATCGAAATGCGTCATCAGTTCTGTCAGAACGTCATGAACATACAGATGGTACGTCGCTGTTGTAGACTTTCTTCCGAAGGTCGTCGAAGTGTCCACAATGAATACTGCTGTTGGTGACCGTTCCTCCTCAGTGATCTCGTTCAGCTGGTGCGCCAGCGCAACCTGCAGAAGCGTTGTTAAACGATTTCGGAGCTCACTAGTCATTTTCCGCAGATATCGCACCCGCTGTTCAAGAAACGTTTGTGCACGTGGGTGCCGAAAAAACTACACGACGCGATACGCTTTGTAGCAGTACTGACATTTTAGCATCGGTATCATTCCTACGGGGCCGAGTTAAAAAAAATATTTAAAAATGTTAAGCTTATGGGACTTAACTGAGGGGTCATCAGTCCATAAATTTACAAACTACTTATAAGTTAACCTATACTAAAGACAACACAAACATCTGTGTCAGAGGGAGGATTCGATACGGCATCCCGCATCGAAGCATAGCGCCTCAATGCGCTCGGCCACTCCGCCGCGACTGCGACGAGATCCTCGACAGGACTGTCACGACCGAGGAGACATGGATTTCTCACTTTGCCCCCAAAACGAAGCAGCAGTCAATGCACTGGCTTTCATGGTGGATCTATAGTCAAGACCAAATTCAAAAAGACTGTGTCGATGGAGGAAACGATGTGTGAGGTGTTCCGGAAGAGGAAGGACATCAAACGTACGTACTTCCCTCCCAGAGGTGAAACAGCGAACGCTGACCATTACTGTGAAACAATGCAAAAACTGGGAAGAGCCATTCAGAACAAGAGTCGTGGAATGCTTACTGCGGGTGTTGTGCTGCTCTGTGACAATGTTAGTCCCTATACTGCCGGCGCACAGCATTTCTTTTGCACAAGTTCAGATGGGAGCTATTACATCATCCATTACAGAGTTTGAATCTTACTCGCAGCAATTTCCATGTTTCTTTCGCCGCAAAAAATTCTCGCCCTCCGTGCAGCTTTCTCACAACTGTCACACGCTGGCTGCATTCACGCGTAACAGACTTGTAAGACACAGGAATTAAGTAGCTGATCCAATGATTTGACAGTTCCGCAATTCTCTTAGTGACTACGTCTAAAATAGCTCAAACATTGCTGTCTCATTAATATATATATATATATATATATATATATATATATATATATATATATATATATATATATATATATATATTTCTTGCATTTGTTGCCTTTGTTGATAAAAAAGATGAAGAATAGAAAAGAACGGAAACTTATTTCTTGGATGCATCTCGAATTTAATCTAACACTGCAGGAAATGAATGGCCGGGCATACAGAAGCCAAACTTATTCTACCATTTATGAGAGGAAGACAACCATCAGTCGGAAAATTAATTTCTTTTACAAGTTAACAACGGCTACTGCTGCACATTGGTGCAAATATTGAATTAAACATAAATAAAAGTTATCAACAATGTTGCCAATTCTCTATTAGACTATCAACAGAGAGAATACGTTTCACCAATCTAACTTTTTTATGCTGGCTAGAAAATAAGAGTAACACAAAGGTAATGGAATGTAGTGTCAGAAAATCAGCGATACTGAAGGAATTAGATTAGGTAAGGATACAATAAAAGTAGTAGATGAGTTCTTTTATCTGGTTAGCAAGATAATGTCTGATGGCCGAAGAATAGAAGATATAAAATGCAGAATGGCTATGGGAAGAAAAGCCTTTGTCAAGAAACGACATTTGTTGGCATCCAATATATGTTTAAATGTTAGGAAGTAAAAATCGTAGAGAGAGACTGAGGGACGAATACAGTAAGCAGATTCTAAAGGATGTAGGTTGCCGTGCGTATTCTCATATGAAGAGGCTTGCACAGGACAGGGTACCGTGGGGACCTGCATCAAACCAGTCTGCGGACTGAAGACAACTACGTCGCGCGGGAGTAGTCGAGCGGTCTGGAGCGCCACGTTACAGGTCGCGCGACATCCCGCGTCGGAGGTTCGAATCCTCTCTCGGGCATGGATGTGTGTGTTGTCCTTAGGTTAGTTTAACTAAGTTCAAGTAGTTTATAAGTCTAGGAAATGATGAACAACGTAGTTTGGTCCCATATAAATACAAACATTTGAACATTTTGAAGACTACGACAACAACAACAAGAACAACAACAAAATCAAAATGCTGGCTAGTACTGATGGAGATCGCGCTTCGAAGATGTGACGCCGATGTCTGCCACCGTGTTTACTAGGGAAATAAATAGCTAGTATAGGTCAATGAGTTTTATTCCAACTTTTGTAAATACGATTCGGGTCAAATACGTCGTTACGTGTATCATCTGAAAGCACAGATAGCAACGCCAACATTATAAATAAATAAATGGGCAAGTATTTGACTGATTTGCCTCTAAAACAGTTGAAGCCTCTGGAAGCTAAAAACTCGTTTACCGGGATTGATTCACTTTTTATAGCCTTACTAGATGCTTTTAACACTGCAACTTATGTTGATTCTAATATTGTGCACTTGAAAATAGGTTTCCTAATGAATGCTTGCATTTGTACCAATACAAATGTTAATACATCATACTAACAAAAATCGAACATCCACAATCAAATGCTTAAAGCTATGAATAACGTACAGTTTCAAACCACAACAACAAATTCTAAAGAATAAGTAGTGTATGGTTATTTTAATGTACTTTCTTGAAAACTCTTCGAATGAAAACTTACTGTAGTCAGTAGCTTTGTCATTCACCTTTATTCATACTGTTAACTTTCCAACTAGAATAAGTAAGTGATCAGAGACAGCCATTGATAATACCTCTATAGAAATGTCTAATGAAGAAAATTATATTACAAAACCGGTAGTAAGTATTCTCTCAGTCCATGACATGCAGCTCCTTTTGGTAAATGTTAATACTGATCAAGAAATAAAATCTCTGAAATCGGAGTTCAAGAGGATAATCAGTAAGCCAAACATTGGATGTTTTAGGAATCACATCAAAGGCATGAACTGGAGTGATGTGTAAAATCCAACAACTTGAATGAGAAATACAATCAGTTTTATTAATAGTGTCCTTAACTTATTTGAAAACTGTTTTCCCCAGAATTAACTCAAATTAAACCAAATAGTATAAAGGAGTCACGGATTGCTAAACGAATAAAGGTATCCAATAAGATAAAAAGGAAACTCTATGTATCGGTCAGGAGCAGCACGGGTGTAAATGCTTAAGATCATTACAAAATACTCAAGACATACGGACGTAAAAGCAAACGCATTATCAGAATACGATAGTCACATCAGACAGGAAAATGAAAACAGTGTTGGGCATAGTAAAGGAAGAGAAAGGTAGAACCAGAGATGATGAAGAGAACATTAAGAGTAGATTATTCACGGGTAACATAGTGTTGCTGAACTTTTCAATAAGTATTTCATAACCGTTAATGGAAAGATGGGGTTATCAAGTTTATTTGCTGTAGCTATGAGATATCTATCATCATCATCATTAGAGACTGATTATGCCTTTCAGCGTTCAGTCTGGAGCGTAGTACCTCTAATAAAATTCCTCCATGATCCCCTATTCAATGCTAACATTGATGCCTCGTCTGATGTTATGCCTTTTACTTCAAAATCATTCTGCACCGAATCTAAGTACTTTCTTCTTGGTCTACCTCGACTCCTCTTACCCTCCACTGACGAGCTCATGAGTCTCTTAGGTAACCTTGCTTCTCTCATGCGTGTAACATGACCCCAGCATCTGTCTGTTCGCTCTGACTGCTTCATCTGTGGTGTTCATTCCCAGCTTTTCTTTGATTTCCTCATTATGGACACCCTCCTGCCATTGTTCCCATCTATTGGTACCTGCAATCATTCTTGCTACTTTCATATCTGTAATCTCTATCTTATGAAAAAGGTAACTTGTATCCACCCAACTTTCACTGCCATACAACAAAGTTGGTCGAAAGATAGAGCGGTGCACTGCTAACTTAGTCTTGGTACTTACTTCCTTCTTGACGAAGAGAGTAGATCTTAGCTGAGCACTCACTGCATTAGCTTTGCTGCACCTCGATTCCAGTTCTTTCGCTATGTTGCCATCCTGTGAGAAAATACATCCCAGATACTTGAAACTGTCTACCTGTTCTAACTTGGTTCCTCCTATTTGGCAGTCAATCTGTATGATTCTCTTTCCCACAGACATTACTTTCGTTTTGGAGATACTGATCTTCATATCATAATCCTTGCACCTCTGATCGAGCTCTGAAATATTAGTTTGCAACCTTTCAATCGAATCGGTCATTACAACTAAGTCATCCGCATATGCGAGACTGCTTATTTTGTTTTCACCTACTTTAATCCCGCCCTGCCAGTCTACTGTTTTCAACATACGATCCATGAATAGTATGAACAGCATTGGTGACAGGTTAAAGCCTTATCTTACCCATGAAACTACTCTGAACCATGAGTTTAATTTACCATCTACTCTAACTGCTGCCTGACAGTCTACATAAAGCCCTTTAATTGCCTGCAGAAGTTTGCCTCCTATACTTTTGTGTCCCAGCCTCGTCGCCGCTTTTGTGTCTCGTTTCCGTCGTAGGTGTCGGTGGCCGACACAGGAATAAAGATAGCACGCAGGTGCAGGTACGGAGAGGAGCAGCCAGAAACTAGAAACACTGGAGTAAATTAGAACGATATATATATATTGCACAGAATTTATACAATACTTAACTTTTACATAGTACTGCAGAATGTTGATACATAGTTGAGCTAGAGTCCTGCCTAGTGCTTAACTGATAGCCAAGTCTTCACTGGTGCCTATCTGATTACGAAGGTCATAACTGGTTGCTATCTCAGTCCCAAGTGCACGATGTCTTTCCGTGGTGGCCACGAGCGGGGTTGCAGCAGAGGGCGCTCGTGGCTATCGTCGTAAGAACGCCGCGCCGTGCGTGCATGGCGGCGCGCGGCGAAAGTAGGTGGCGCGCACTTTGTACTTGTGCGACACCACACCCCTCCCCCCAAAACCGCCGCGCCGTCGTGGCGTAGGGCTGAGGGCCACGGCGACGGCACTGGGAGGAGGGCCTGGGCGGGGTCGTTACTGGTGGGACGGGCGTCGTAGCTGAGGCTGGGATCGAGACGCCGTCCGCGCCCCGGTATACACCTTGCGATCCGCTGGAAAACCCGCGAAAACCAGTGGAAGGGCGCCCGCCCCCGCCCAGAGGGAGCAGGTCATCTTCTGAGGTGCGTGGCCCAAGCTGGGGGGGGCCCGCACGGTCCCGGAGTCCCTCTCGGTGACGCTGTCATCTGCGGCGGCGACGGAGGCGGAGGGGCCGACTGCGTAGGAGGCGCGTCGACATCCATCGGCAGCTCGTAGCCCGGGGAAGCTGGGCCCGGCGGCGAGCGATGTGGCTGTGCTCCCTGGCGGTGAACTGGGTCTGGAATCAAGAAACCGGAGACAGGATCGCGCGGCCTGTGCAAGCGCAATTGGTTTGCGTGGCGCCGCAGCTCCGACCCTGTGGAAGAACGTACAACATACATATTGCGACCGTGCACGCGCTGAATGGTGCCTGGCAACCATGTCTTCTTCATACCAGCAAACACCCTGTACAGCACCGGCGTAGAAACCAAAAAACGCGTAGCGCCATACGAACCGACTCGGTGCGTGGGAGGCTGCAGCAGGTGAAGGAGAGTGCGGTGACGGCGGCCGTGTAGCAGCTCGGCAGGAGACGGGCCGTCACGTGGCATACACCGATACGTAGACAGGAAAATTTGAAGAGCTTGCTGCCTGGAGTGCTGACCTTTCATCTTCTCCATGTGAGACTTGAATGTTCGAACGAAACGTTCTGCTTCACCATTGGACTGAGGGTGAAAAGGTGCTGTGGTGATATGCTGAATGCCATTCACACGACAAAACTGTTGAAATTCCACACTAACAAACTGAGGTCCATTGTCACTGACGATAGTTTCAGGCAAACCTTCGATGCAAAACACTGATGTTAAGGCACTGATTGTACTAGACGCTGTCGTTGAGTTTATGGCAATCACAAAAGGAAACTTGCTGAAAGCGTCTACAACAATTAACCAGCGCGTATTCCAGAAAGGTCCGGCAAAGTCAATATGTAAACGTTACCATGGTCCCTTGGGGCGTGGCCAGTCTGAGAAACGCTGTGGAGGAGCCGCCTGATGCTCCGCACAAACTGTACACTGTGATGTCATGCTCTCTATCTGAGCGTCCATACACAACCCAGGTACAATGACGTCTGGCCAGTTGCTTTGTCCTAACAATGCCACAATGTCCTTGATGCAGGAGGCGTAACACTTCACGTTGCAGGGAACGAGGAACAATCACTCTTGTTTGGTCGTTGTCCGTATGTAACAACAGAACACCCTGACTTAAAGATAATGCATGACGTTGTGCAAAATAACGTCGAACCAGAGGCCGTTGAATGTCTTTGGCCCTGGCAGGCCACCCAGAGCAAACAAAACGTGCTACCACACTTAGGTCCGCATCCGCAGCTGTTTCCTGTGCAACCCGACGAGAGTTCAAAGGGAAATCTGCGACAGCGGAAGCATCTCTGGAGTCTATCTGACAACATGCCATTTCTGAAGAATCAAACGACACATCCTGGCCAACCGGAAGTCGGGAAAGTGTGTCCGCGTTGGCATGTTTAGTGGTAGGTCGGTACAAAATCTCATACTGATAATTAGACAATATCAAGGACCATCTCTGAAGCTTTTGTGCCGTTCGTGTCGGAATTGGCTTTGTGGGTGAGAACAACGACGTGAGGGGCTTGTGGTCTGTCAACAAATAGAATTTTCTGCCATAGAGATAATGATGAAACTTTGTGACGTCGTAAATGATTGCTAAGGCCTCCTTTTCATTCTGACTGTAGTTCTGTTGCGTTGGCGTCAGTAGCTTGGACGCAAAGGCAATAGGACGATCGTGACATCCAATGCGATGTGACAAAACTGCACCCAGACCGTACGACGAGGCGTCAACTGCTAACACTACAGGCTTCTGTGGGTCAAAGGGAATCAAACATGCATCACTGAGTAGTGCAGACTTTAGTTTGTCAAAGGCAACCTGACAATCTTTAGACCATACAAAAGGAACATTCTTCCTACGTAAGTGATGCAGTGGAGCTGCAATCAGAGAGGCATTGGGAATAAATCTGAAATAATAGTTAAGCTTTCCCATTACTGCTTGCAATTCGTGCACATTCTTAGGAGGAGGCAAGTCTTTGATTGCTCGAAGATGTGACTGTAAGGGATGAATTCCTTGGGCATTAATCACATGGCCTAAGTACTCTATTTCAGTTTGAAAAAACGAACACTTTGCTTTATTGCAACGTAGACCTGCTGCAGTCAAAACTTTGAAAAGGCACTGCAGGTTTGCTAAATGTTCTTCAACTGTACGTCCGGATACCACAATATCATCTAAATAGTTCGAACAACACGGTACAGAAACTGTCAGCTGTTCCAAAAAACGCTGAGAAATAGCGGGGGCGGAAGAACTGCCAAAGGGTAGGCGTTGAAATTGAAAAAGCCCCATGTGAGTATTAATGACGAAAAACTTTTTTGACTCGTCATCAAGTGGAATCTGTAAGTATGCCTCTGCTAAATCAATCTTAGAAAAGAAACGAGACTGTCCTAATTTGTCCATTAGTTCCTCAGGTCGGGGCAGGGGATAAGTGTCTACAATTGTTTGACTGTTCACTGTTGATTTGAAGTCCGCACAGAGACGAAGTTTTCCTGACGGCTTGGGTATAATTACTATAGGCGAGGCCCACTGACTCGCAGAAACAGGAGAAATCACCCCACTATCTTGCCAACGTTTAAGTTCTTCGGCAACTGTATCACACAAGGCGATAGGCACTGGTCTAGCTTTACGAAATTTTGGAACTGCAGATTCTTTTAAAGTTACATGTGCCACGAAGTCTTTTGCACAACCTAGTTCCGGCGAAAACAAGTCACTATATTTGTCACACAATGCATTGATTTTATCCTGAGGCACTATTTACAATAAGAAGTTGCAGAAGGCTCTAGATTCACTACAGGATTGCACTGTACATTGTCATTTTGCTTGTCCCGAACCCTTTTCCGTTGCACAGATTTACGCGCTCGTCGGCGCTTGCGGCGTGGCTCAATACATAGTTTTGCAATAGGTGCAGAAGAATTTCCTTGCAATTGAGAACCAAGTAAAGCACTGTTCAATTCCACAGCGTCTATGACATTGACTGTATGCACTGCTCTCGCACTTTGCGAAGCACTGTTTCTAACGTTACTGTTCGAGTTTTTAATTTGCATACACACAGACTGCACATGTCCCGATTTGCCACATTGATAACAGGTTGCGTTGCGACTTGGGCACTGTGCACGTTTGTGGCGAGATACACACTGGGGGCAAGATATACGAACATTTTTCTGAAATGGGCGTTGGCGCCCGTTATTCAAATTACTGTTTCTAACACGACGGGGCGACCTTTGTGTCGCACTTTTACACTGGCTACTGTTCACTGTCTGTTCAGCACGGCTTGTACTATTGTAAGAATCACTAGTGCTACACTGAGAACTACGGCTAGGAAAGCGTCCGTTGCGGCGCACTGAGTTAACACTGTGGCTTTGAATTTCTACATCTGCTAAGTCAAAAGAATCATGCGCTTCAATAAGCTGCAGTACACTGTCTAATGAAGGGTCAGATTGTTTTAGAATTGCTGCCCTAATTCTGGGGTCCTGAATGTTCTGCGTAATCGCATCCCTCAACATCACGTCACTATACGAAAGTCCACAAGAACAAGTAAATTTACATTGGCGGGTTAAGCCCTTCAATTCCGTAATCCACTCTTGGTGTGACTGCTGCGGTAATTTTTTAAGTCTGAAAAATCGGTACCGTGCAGCGGCTACAAGAACTTTTCTCTCATAATGAGCATTTAGTGCCTCTACTATTTGTTCAAAGTCTACATCACGAGGAGATGCTTGCGGGAATAGTTTCTGCAGTAACACAAAAGTTTTAGGGCCCACCACGGACAATAAAAGATGCTTAACAGTCTGACCTGTAAGTTGATGAGCCGCGACGAGTTCTTGAAACTGTGCGAAATAGTCGCTCCATTCTTCCTCACGTTCGTTGTACTGGCGAAACGTAGGAAGCGGTGCAGCGGCAGGTGTGGGCTGCTGATGCGACGGCTGTTGTTGTTGGTTAGCTGCTTGCGCTGTGAGCTGGGCCACCGCCTGGAGGAGTTGCGTTATTTGCGCCGTCTGTAACTGAATAATTTCCATTAAGTTTGGGTTCGGGGTAGTGGCCATGCTGACCGATTAGGCGCCGCGCATACAAGTAAATTATAACAAAACACAAATGCAATATGAAAGAGGACGCTCTGCAACAAAAAAGTCCACAAACACGTAACTGAAAATGTTCTCCCAAAAATCTTATAATAAGGGTGGGTGGGCGGGAGCAATTTCTGCGTGCTCCGACTGCTGCTGTCTGGCTGCTGGGCCAAGGTTCGTCTATCACTCCTCGTCGCCACTTTTGTGTCCCAGCCTCGGCGCCGCTTTTGTGTCTCGTTTCCGTCGTAGGTGTCGGTGGCCGACACAGGAATAAAGATAGCACGCAGGTGCAGGTACGGAGAGGAGCAGCCAGAAACTAGAAACACTGGAGTAAATTAGAACGATATATATATATTGCACAGAATTTATACAATACTTAACTTTTACATAGTACTGCAGAATGTTGATACATAGTTGAGCTAGAGTCCTGCCTAGTGCCTAACTGATAGCCAAGTCTTCACTGGTGCCTATCTGATTACGAAGGTCATAACTGGTTGCTATCTCAGTCCCAAGTGCACGATGTCTTTCCGTGGTGGCCACGAGCGGGGTTGCAGCAGAGGGCGCTCGTGGCTGTCGTCGTAAGAACGCCGCGCCGTGCGTGCATGGCGGCGCGCGGCGAAAGTAGGTGGCGCGCACTTTGTACTTGTGCGACACCACATATACCACAGAGTAACATATATTTGTCTGTGCCTATACCATAATCTTGAAGAACTGACAGTAGCTTCCTCCTACGAACACGGTCATAAGCCTTTTCCAGATCTATGAAACGTAGATATCATTCCCTGTTCCACTCATAGCACTTTCCATTATTTGCCGTAAGCTAAAGATCTGGTCCTGACAACCTCTAAGAGGCCGAAACCCACACTGATTTCCATCTAACTTGTCCTCAATTAATACTCGCACTCGCCTTTCAACAATACCTGAGAAAATTTTGCCTACAACGTTAATTAAAGAGATACCTTGATAGTCGTTGCAATCTTTTCTGTTTCCATGTTTGAAAATTGGCGTGATTACCGCTTTCGTCCAGTCTGACGGAACCTGTCCCGATTCCCACACCTTTTCAATTATCCTGTGTAACCATTTGAGACCTGATATTCCACTGTATTTGACGAGTTACGGCTTAATTTCATCCACCCCAGCCGCTTTATTGCACTGTAATCTACTGACCATTTTCTCCACTTCCTCAAATGAGATCCTATTTCCATCGTCGTTCCTATCCCATTCTACCTGAAAATCTGATACATCATTGAACGTTTCACCTACATTGAGCAATTCTTCAAAATATTCACTTACTACAAATAAATACAGTAAAAGAATATGACCCCCAAAACACCATTATTTTAAAGTAATGTCCAGCATAAGAGCCTTAAATTCAAAACATTCAGTGGCTGTGATAATATATCAAATGTTCAAATGTTTGTAATTCTAAGTGACCAAACTGGTACCTAGACCTAAAACTACCTGAAGTAACTAATCCAAAGGACAACACACAACCCCATGCCCGAGGAAGGACTCGAATCTCCGACGGGAGCGCCCACGCCATACGTAACATGACGCCCCAGACCGCGCGGTGATCATATATCAACAACGTTGATTAAGCGATATACCTATGGGTGTAGTGACATTTTCAATTATTTGTATAACCCTTCTTTTATGAAAGGGACATTTAATGGTTGTAATATGCAGAAGCTAAGCCTTTGTAGAAGGAAGGAGACAACGAAAATGTTCAAACGATTGTAAACCTAATGGACCAAACTGCTATGGTCATAAGTTCCTAGATTTAAAAACTACTTAAACTTATTTACACTAAGGACAACATACTCACTCATGTCCGAGGGAGGACTCGATCCTCTGGCGAGTGTGGCCGTCCAATCCGTAGCATGATGCCTTAGACCACGCGGCTACTCTCGCGCCTCAAAATTCGATGTAATTTCACTTTTACCCGCATTCTCAAAAGTTTAGAAAAGATAAAATACAAGCATCTTCGTAATCATCTGACTACCAATGAAATATTGCCCATGACACAGTTCCGACTTCTAAAGGGGTCTGTTATTGAGAAAGCTGTTTAGACAAACAGTGAAAATGTACTTAATTCGTTAGACAAGAATTCATTAAACTAAATTCATTAGACATTAGATTGGTATATTTTGTGATCTGTAAACATGACAATATCTGTTTACATAAATTAGAATATTATGGTGAAAGCGATAAGCTGCAAAATGGTTGAATTACTAGATCTTAGACAGAAAACAAAAGATGCCAAAATGAAGAGCTATGTATTAAGCTATCAGGCATCACCCAGTTGGGAACAAATAACATATGGTGTTCGCAAGAGTTGCAGCTTAGGGCCCATACTCTTTCTTGTGTACCTTACATTACTGGCAATATATCAGTGTTTTTCAACCAGGGGGTCGCGACCCCCAGTTTGGTCGTAAAGTCTTGGACGGGGGGGGGGGGGGAAGTACTTCTACTATAAAACAATAAGGAGCCCAGTAATACAAAAATGTATGCGTAAGTGGAATTTATTTGATGTTAAAATTAAAATTACTGAGTTCCTTGTATAACAATTATGGATCAACAGATCATAGATTGTTTTATAATGATGAAGAAGCGCAAAGCGAAATACTCGTTTAACAAAATAAAAATTTCTGTCGTAAATTATGTCTAAATAGGATGATGTGTTCCATTCCGAAAAATACACGAAAAACTTAGTCTAACAATTTAGAAGAAAGCTGTAGCAAAAGAAAGAAGATAAATTTGTTTTCTTTGAGGACGTAGTTTTGCTACGTTTCGTAAGGAGGTGGGTCCCCGATATATTTTTACTTGGAAGGGGGTCGCACATTGAAAAAGGTTGAAATACAGTGAATTACAGGATATCAAGTTTGTTTGGTTTGCAGATGACACAAACATTGTAATAAATAGTAAATCAAGTACAACATTAGAAAGGACGGTTAATGAAATTTTCATGCACATTAATGAACGGTTCCTAGTCAATTCCCCGACACTAAATCTTGAAAAATATACGAGTAATACATGCAGTTTTGAATATAAGGCCAGCATATGCCTAAAATATGACTACAAGTAGATAGAAAAAGTTGACCGTGTTAAATTCGTGAGATTACAGTTTGATGATGAGTTTTAATGGAAGGGGCACACCGCAGCTGAAGCGCCGAAATAATTCTCTGTTTGCATTCGAATGCTGTCAGACATAGATGATATAAAAAAAGTTAACGTAGGCCTACTATGCTTGCTTTCGTTCCATAATGTTGAACGGGATTATTTTCTGGGTAACTCGGCAAGCCAAGCTAAAGTTTTTCGAGCAAAAAAATGTGCAATGATGCGAACGCACTGACGTTCTGCAGAGGGCTGTTTAAGGAATTATGGGCACTAACTACTGCTTCGAAATATTTTCACTCCTTAATGAAATTTGCCATTAACACTATATTTGTTTTTCAAACCATCAGCTGAGTTCAGAAATAAGCATAACTTCCACAAAGATTTAAAGTCACTTACTTTGATCCAGAAAGATATCCACTATTCAGCAGAACACATTTCAATAATATGCCAGCAGCCATAAAAAGCTCAACTAATGGTCAGTTCGAGAATAATACTTTCGTGTGGCTCATTGGCCTGGTGCAAGTCTTTCAATTGGACGCCACTACGGCGACTTGCGTGTCCCTAGCCTACCCCAGTTATCCAACCGGGGAAAGGAGACCTACAGCTTAACGTGAAATCCGAACACCTTTTATCTTATACACCTAAGTATATTCCACGTTTCTTATTTGCTAACAAGTGTTTCATTCTTTTCCTTTTATTGACCGATTCCACAAAAGCCATAATTATATTTTTAGTATTTATTGTGTAATATTGCTTTTGACATGTTCTACATCCAACAGGGTCTCCTCACTATGGATCATTTGGACCTAAATACCTAAATGTACATATACTCTAAGAGCAAACCGTGCAATGAAATGTTTCTGGTTGAGGACCAAATCTGCGAAGAAAATTAACAACTTCATTCAAGTTCGTTTCTAGCTTCTGATTCTATGGAAAAAGAAGCAGTTATACGGAGATGCGAAACAAGAAACAAAGTGCCCACATAGCGTCTCTAATGGTGGGATTGTCAAGCTCAACTCCCTAATAAGCTGTAAGACCTGGCTTTGAATAATAGCTGGTCACAAATTTACCGCTTGGTCGTGAATCTCTTGAACAAAAAACCGTCTTCATTCCAAATCAGTCGTTTAGTACTCCGCCATGATGCGTTTTGCGACTACGGCATCTTTAGATATACCTATAGTGGTGCAATTTTGGCAACCCTCAATATGAACTTTCAAGTTCGCTTTTGTTGTATATTGCATGCGTTGAATAAAGTGTTTGTGTCTAGGGAAACACGTGTCGTTAATGTATTTATAGGTGAATTACCACTAAAAGTATCAAAATTTGTCCCATTCTTGGTTATAGATTTTCTGGTAAAACGACTCGAAGGAAAAAAATATCACACTTTCATAAATGTATGAGTATCGTATTTTAAACTACTGTGGTGTCGCACAAGTATGAAGTGCGCGCCACGTACTTTCGCCGCGCGCCGCCATGCACGCACGGCGCGGCGTTCTTACGTCGTCGGCCACGAGCGCCCTCTGCTGCAACACCGCTCGCGGCCACGACTGAACTGCATCGGCCACTTGGGATTAGGACAGGCAATAGGACACATCAGTAGGCAGGCCTCTATCTAGTTTAACTATGTACCAGCATTCCACTAGTCTGCTGCCCTCCAAGTTAAGTAAAGTATTATTTCTACGAAATATACCTCTTATACTAAGCTAGCTTAGTATTTCTAGTTTCTGCTGTCCCACTGGCTGGTCACCTCCGTACCTGCACACGCGTGAATCCTATTTCCCTGTGTCGGTATCTCTCTACTCGGCCACCGACACTTAGGACAACCGGCGGCAACGAGACACAAAAACTACGGTTTTTTCGAAGTTACCATAAAATTTATTGTGTGTGATTCTTTATACACGTAACAGATTAGTTTCTCTGCGATTATTTCTGAAGTATTAAATATTATGAATCCTTAGCCGAGGACGCATATCCATGAGCTGTTATTGCCACTAGAGTATCAGTGACCACGGCCTGGAGGAACTGGTAACACGCAATGTTCTCTTATTGGAAGGTTACAATCAGCTACTTCCTCCCCTGCTGATACCCGCATCACATATCACAGTGAGGGCCAACATTACTTAGAATGTTCAAATGTTTGTAAAGCTTATGGGACTTAACTGTGGGGTCATCACTCCCTAAACTTACAAACTACCTTATACTAAAGACAACACAAACATCCATGCCCGTGGGAGGATTCGAACCTCCGACCCGGGAGGCCGCGCGATCCGCAACGTGGCGCTCCAGACCGCTCGGCTACTCCCGTGCGGCGCCAACATTACTCCACTATACATATGCCTGAAGATGCCACAGCAGGACGAATCGAGTCATAGCTAAGTATGAACGCCTGATTTATAACCAAGTATTTTTCATTCAAGAAATTCAAAATTACTTATTCCAAATATCTCAAAGCCCTAGGCTGTCACCTATATCAGGTGACGGAGACAGGACAGGCGTATTCAGCCTGTCAAAATTTTCACATTTATCTTAATAAATTCACAAGATATTCTCTTGTCATATACATCTACATACATACTCCGCAATCCACTCAAAGATGAGAGGTGAAGGGTACCTAGTACCACAACTAGTTACTGATTTTCCTTTTCCACTTCCTTACACAACGACACCTGTATGCGTCTGTACGAGCCTTAATCGCTCTTACCTTATCTTTGTGGTCTTTACGCGAAATTTTAGTTGGCTGCAGTAGAATCTTTCTGGAGCCCGATTCAGATTCCGTTCCTCTACATTTCTTCAACGGAGTTCTTCGGAAAGAATGTCGCCTTCCCATTTGGGTTCCCGAAGCATCTCAGTAACACTCGAGCATTGATCGAAGCTACCAGTAACAAACCTAGCCGCTCGTTTCTGGATTGCTTCTATATCTTCCTATAGACCGCTCTGATAGGGATCCCAAACACTTCGGAAATACTCAAGACGGGATCGCACAAGCAATCTATATGCACGAATCACATCTTCGCAAATTTCACGCACTAAACCAAACTCAACCACCGCGATTGTCGTATGCTCGTTCTATTTCATATCGCCGAGCAGAGTTACGCCTAGATATTTAATTCACGCGACTCTGTCAAGCAGCACACTATTAATGCTGTATTCTAACATTACGGGATTGTTTATCCTACTCATCTGCATTACCTTACATTTTTCTACATTTAGAGCTAGCTGCCATTCCTCACACCACCTAGAAATTTAGTCTAAGCCATTCTGTATCCTACAGTAGTCATTCAATAACACCATCCTGTACACCACAGCATCAGCAACAAACAGCTGCAGAAACTCATCCTGTGCGTCAGATCATTTATATAGATAGAAAATAATAACCGTCCTATCACAATTTCCTGGGGTAATCCTGACGATTACCTTATCTCTGATGAACACGAGGACAACGTACAGGGTTATATTACTTAAGTAGTATTCGAGCCACTTACATATATGGTTATCTAATCCAAATGCTCGTACCTTTGTTAGTAGTCTGCAGGGCGGCAGCGTGTCGAACGCCTTTCGAAAATCAATAAATATGCCGTCTTCTTGTTGTCCTTCATCCACAGCACGCAAGATATCATGATAAAAAAGAGCAACCTGAGTTTCACACGTTCGATGCTTCCTGAAGCCGTGCTGATGCCAGGACAGAAGCTTTTTCGTGTCAAGGAAATTTACTATATTAGAACTGAGAATGTGTTCAAGAATTCTACAACAAATTGATGTAATTATGTAAGTCTCTTCTTTTGCTTTTCTGATACACAGGAGTCACTTGCGCCTTCTTCTTTCCGCTTGTAACATTGCGATGTATCAAAGATTCGCGATAAATGCAAGCTACGTAAGGGACCTATGCCGCAGAATACTCTTTGTAAAAGGAATAGGCACCCCATCTGGACTTCGCGACTTGTTTGTTTTCAACTTTGAATGAAATGTTTGTAGAGCTTATGGGACTTGACTACTGGGTCATCAGTCCCTTAACTTACAAACTACTTATGAACTAACTAATACTAAGGACGGCACAAATATCCATGTCCAAGGGGGGATTCAAACCCCCGACCGTAGTGGCCGTGCAGACCGTGACTGGAGCGCCTCAGTCCCTTCGGCCACCGCGGCCGGCTGTTTTCAACTTTCTCAGCTGATTCTTTACACCGGAAATGCCTATTACTGCGTCCTCTATTTGGGAGTTAGTGCGCTCATCAAATGAAGGAATATTTTCATGGTCCTGCTGCGTGAATGGTTTATTAAATGTCAAATTTAAAACTTCGGTCTTCATTTTGCGGTCTTTTTTGACAATTCCAATATGATCAACGAGTGACTGGATACAGGTCATTGATCCGCTTTCCGATTTTACTTAAGACCAGAATTCTTTCGGGTCTTTCGATGTCCATTCATTCAACGAGTTCAACAGTCGTTCACAAGACTGCTTGTCTGTTACCCCCTGTGGTGAAAACATAGACGTCCCAGACTATACTCGCCAGGTACGTCGCCCCAAATTAATAATACATGGTTCAGGTACCTTCGCGCTACTGGGGGTAAACTTTATTTTAATGACTCGAGCACTGCGACGGTGGAGTCGGGGGGCCGGTAAAACCATCCAACCATTACCTTGATTTCGCCTATACTTGTTTTACCTGTCCAGAACACCTCACACAGTCACTCTCGACTTCAACCTCAATAGAAACAATATTTTTATTACAATGAACGCACTCCCTCCAATTGAACCTGATCTATCTTTGCGATATGCATTCAACTCTTCGGTAAATACAAGGGGCGTCTGAAAAGTGCGGTGAATGGTCTTAGGAAATATAGGAAATACGGGATACACATAAAATTCCTTTACTGACCTTCAAAGCAATATACTTCTAACAGCTGTTGTACAGCTGTTGGAAACTCTCAGCAAAAGCTTCTTGTGGAATCGCTCGAAACAATGAGGTCACGCGTTTTTTGATCCCCACAACCACTCAAACATACACTTTTTACTTACTGCTTCAACACCATATACTTGGGTCTCGGTCGCCATTTTGTCTAATTTGAAAGAAAACTTGATGTTAACGCGTGTCTTCATTGCTTCATTTTGCGCTCCACGTTACAATGACACCAGTTCTCACACTGACCCTGTTAGCTGGATCACAGCGTGTACCACCGCTTCACTGCAGGGCTTCGCACGAGAGGGTGCACTTTCTCACATGTGCTTCAATGTGTTTACTCGGGTACCTCATCCTCGCTAGCACGGTTTGTAAAATGTGTGAGCATTCACTGAACTTTTCAGACGCACCTTGTAATTCGTAACTTCCTACGTCGGAATTCAGCCATTTTTCAATGCCGAAGATAATGTGAGTGCAATAAATTTTGTACAACGCAGTAAATTAGGCAACTTTGTTCCTAATATTCTGAAAATTTACTTCTAATATTTTGACAGTTGAAGAGTCCTTCTGAATGCGAACAGATTTCACTGTATGTATATCGATTGACGAGTTTTTATCAGAAATATCGTCTAGCCTAAAAAAACCAAGTGCACTCTAGAAGTACCCTGCTACTCTAGCAGCTGCTTCCCTGATCTATCAAATGGATCCCTACAAATCCCCACCCCATAACGCAGGTCCAGAAATGACCGTCACAGAGTCGTCAAAGCATTTGGTTGAGATTCTCCACTCGGCTCCAAACGAAAGGACCACAATCTGCTCTTGGAACAATGCTAAAAATTGAAAGCTCTGCTTGCACCCCACGTGTGTGGCCAGTCCCCATACGATCTGAGGATGCCAACAGCACGTTAAGGGACAGGAGTCATTAGCATCGACATGAGCAACAAACCTGCAGGCGACTGCACCCCGTACACTCAATAACTGCCGGAAATGCCACCTCCACATTTCGGATTAGGGTCCCCTGCAGACGTACTGATGCACATAGGAATTATTTCCGACTCTGGACGACATCTGCCTAAGGACTTCCATAACACGCCTAACATTGGAACTCCTAATCACTAACAGACCCCTCCCCGAATGTGCCTTCTCGGACCCTGTAGAAGGACTGGCCAACCGTCCACTACAAGGACGATTGGGCGATGCCACACGGCTAGCTTTCACTTTGTCCCACCACCTCGAGCGGCGGGAAGCACTACCCAAACTAGCTACTACTAAGGACGGAACAAATATCCATGCCCGAGGGGGGATTCGAACCCCCGACCATAGTGGCCGTGCAGACCGTGCCTGGCGCGCCGCTGACCGCTTGGCCACCGAGGCCGGCGAAGCACTACCCGCCCCATGCCCTACGACGAGGGCGGATTAACTGTGTCTGGTAGAGTCTGCACAGGAGAAGGTGGACAGTTCGCAGAGACAAGTTTTCGTCGGAAGCGTCAGGAGAGTTCATTCCTTCTTTCGGGAAGGCCACGTCAGTCCACTTCCGCCTGTCGGCCTGTGAGCTGGGCACTTCCCCTCCAGCGCTCGGTCACTGCTGCGGCCACTACCCCCACCACTACCGCTATCTCCATGCTTGCCCAGCGTTCTGCCACAGAGTAACATATACAGAGAGGCAACCCCCCCCCCCCCCTAAACCACTGTCCTACGCTCCCCTCGTAGTTCCGTAAGATGCTAGCAGGTGTCAGGCGGTTCCTCGGCTTAGTAGCGGTAAACCACACTAGAGGCACTTCTGAAGGTGCCTCTCGCACGTCAGAGGGTAGCGGGGAGGGGAGGCTGAGGGGAGAGCTCGTGTCGCCTGCCACGAGGTCATGGCTGTGTCGGATTGCTGGCGTTTGAGGGGAGGTGGTGGTGGTGGGGACAGCGGCTACTTTGCGCCTGCTATGGCCAGTTTAAAGGGCTGCCTCTGACCGCAGCGCCATCATGGGACGTCTTACGGAACTGCTTTAGCACCCCCGCCCCGCACCCCTGAGCGTGGGACTGGGCTCTTACGGAGGTTTCCCGTCTGTATATATTTGTCTGTGGTCCTGCGCATCCTACCGGGCCGGCCGCGGTGGCCGAGAAGACTAAGGCGCTCCAGTCAGGGTCTGCACGGCCACTACGGTCGGGGGTTCGAATCCCCCCTCGGGCATGGATATTTGTGCCATCCTTAGTTGTAGGTAGTTCATAAGTAGTTTGTAAGTTTAGGGACTGATGACCCCGTAGTTAAGTCCCATAAGCTTTACAAACATTTGAACATTTTGAACTGACAAGGAGAAGGTGACATGTCAGTCACTAACTTCAATCGGATTTTGCGTTGACGTACTTTATAGAATATAAATAGACACGTAGTTTGGCTGTTTGCTAGAGACTCAGTAGGTTTTTTAAAAAAACTCAAGGTCAAAGTTGATGATGGTAAATCGCGTTTTCAGTGCAATACATGGAAAGATCATCTAAATATGAGCATTTTTTACTAATATATATGGACTCAAACCTTATTGAGGTTCGAGCAATAAACATGTTTGTGTTTTCATCCTGTAGCTTGGGTACTCGAACAAATGAGCGACTATCCGATCGCATTCGCTAGTCGAGCGATTCTGCCGGTGTGGTGGCTCAGCGCGTTAAGTGAGTGGGTGGACTGAATGTTCTCTCTAATAAAACAAGTGTGACAAGAACTCAACGATGAATAGACAAAACGAACAAACGTACGCAATGGATCAAACAACCGGTAGGAAAGAAAAAAAAAGCAGTACAGGGTGTGCATTGTCGACCCACTATCTTCGCAATTTTTATTACATTTGCTTTCGTTGTATTTGATAATATCCTCATATTTGTAATACCATTTCTTATTTTGAAGTAGAGCATCTGGTAGAATTGTTCAAATGCTTGTAATTCCTACAAACCAACTACATTGGGCATCGGTCCCTAGCCTTACGAACTAGTTAAGTTAAACTAATCTAAGGACAACACACACATCCATGCCCGAGGGAGGATTCGAATCTCCGATGCAGTAGGCTGCGCGGTCCGTAACGTGGCGCTCCAGCCAGCTCGGCTACTCCCGCGCGGCAGAGCATCTGCAAATGTGATTAATATTCTATTAAGGGTCTTATATGTTTACAGCTGTTTAAATTGTTACAAAAAACAGAGCAAAAACAATAAAAATGAGAAATAAAAAACTTCTAAAGTGTATTATTACGTAATTCCAACTATTGGCCGTCTCTCCGTCAGCGTTCTCACAGGCAGGGGGGTAAAACTAACACACACACACACACACACAGATATATATATATATATATATATATATATATATATATATATATATATATATATATATATATAATATAACGACTTTCACCGGTATCAATGTACGGCTGGGGCCCATGAATGTACATGTTTGGAAACATTCTAAAACGAAATCAAATGTGATTTTTTAACACGAACTTATGTTTTTTGTAATGGACACCCTATTTTTTTCTTCAGCAATCCATAACATGACAAATCACATAAACAATGGCGTTGATTGCATCGCAATATTCCAATTACATCCCGAGATATTGCGACGAGAAGTTGACGCTTGAAAAACCCGAAATACGCAGCTAGCGCACGTCCTGAGGGTCGGGCGTGAACCCCATGTTGCCCGTAATCGCCATGTGATTGACATGCGTAATCGCACTTCCATACTTATCAAGAGGTCCGAAATGAATAATACGGTCTGTTGCCATCAACTCTCATAAGCACATAATGGTTTCCCTCTTGCACGTTTCATGTGTCTACGTTCACAATATGAACCAGTACGGATCGGTATACACCAGTCAGATTGTCTTATTTATCCTGCACACCCAAAATAAGGTTTATTGAATGCGTTAAATGACTAACGTTGCGGTACACAGATATGTTACAGAACCGCATCACCCCTAGCCTATGGGATAAATACCTTCTGGAATGTACGACTTTAATAAAGGATGGCAGCAGACCGTATTATTCGTTTCGGACCTCTTGGTAAGTATGGAAGTGCGATTACGCATGTCAATCACATCGGGATTACGGGCAGCATGGGGTTCACGCCTGAGCCTCAGGACGTACGCTAGTAGCGCATTTCGGGATTTTCAAACGTCAACTTCGCGTGGCAAAGAGAAATATTAAAATGAGCTCTATCATGGAAATTAAGCGTTTCCGGACACATGTCTACATAACATATTTTCTTTCATTGTGTGTGAGGAATGTTTCCTGAAAGTTTGGCCGTACCTTTTTGTAACAGTGTCCGTATATTTGTACGTGTTGCATAAAAATATACAGTTTTCTTCCAATCTTTATGAAATTTTATACACGTAAGCTCAACCCATGAGGACGGTCGCCGTAAGAGTAAGAATCACATACGATATATAGTTCACGAGATATGACGTCATAAACGATGAGATGCGTGAAAAACTGCTGCATTTAGCGATAATGCTACTCATTTTCTCCCAAACCACTGGACCGATTTCAACCAAATTTGGTGCACATATTCCTTACCGTGGGGTAACAATGCTTTCAGTGTAAGAACCACGTACGACACACGGTTAATAAGCTACACTGTCATAAACAAAAGAGTTGTAAGAAACTGCCACATAATGCGATGAGACTTTATTCACACACAGTATGAGAATGACAGTACTTAGCGACTTGCAACAAACTTTAAACATAATTCCAAACCTTTATTAAGCTTTTTCTCGCTGACAACCATAGCAAAATGGTAGAAGGAAAAAAGTTTCTAGCTTACTACTTTTCCGCTGTTTATGGAGTGAAACTACGGCAGTCGGTATGACGTTGCAGTTTATAATTTCTACACCACAAATTGTAGCCGTAGGATATTTTACAGACAGTATAAACACATATAGTTGAATGTACCTTCTAAATTGTATCACATTCCGACACGTAGTTCATGAGATATGAGCACATAAACAGGAACGTCCCGCTGTTCATGGACTAAGACTACGGCATTCGGTTTGACGTTACAATTTTTAATTTCTACACTACACATTGTAGCCGCATGAAATATTACAGGCACCATACACTCATATTGTTGAGTGTAATTAGAACACTACAAATTGTATGGACAGGAAATTTTACAGACAGTATACACATATATAGTTGAATGTAGCTTCTAAATTGTATCACAGTACGACACGCAGATAATGAGATATGAGCACATAAACAGTAACGTTCTGCTGTTCATGGGCTAAAACTACGGCATTCGATATGACGTTACAATTTATAATTTCTACATTACAGGTTGTAGCGGCATGAAATGTTACAAACAGTATTCACGCATATAGTTCAGTGTACCTTCTAAATTGTTTGACAGTACGAGAGGTAGTTCACGAGATATGAGCACATAAACAATAACGTTCATGGAAAACCGCCCAATCACGCACGAAGTTTTAATGTATTACTTCTTTACTACTAATTGTAATCCCAAGAGATTTTACATACAGCCCTTATACAAATGAATATGCACCCGAAAAATGGCAGGAATAAATAAATAATATATATATATATATATATATATATATATATATATATATATATATATATATATATATATTGTAAGACAATCCTTACATCACGACTGAGTATGAGCCTCACTTTGAGACATTTTGTTCAGTTAGTAGTGTATAGGTAGTAATTATGATGTTATAATGTCATTTAATTAATGATTGTAATATGTCATGTATGTATGTAATGTAACTATAACCACTTCATGTCATTTATTCATTATCGGTGTACTGTATTTGTCTATGTATATTTTATTTCATTTATTTTATATCCTTTGTATGTTTTATGTATTTACTGTAATTACTTGTCATGTTTAATTTAAGAATGTAAAATATGTTACAGTGAACGAGCTCAATGATCGATACTTGCTGTAATCAAAAAGCTCCTCAGGTCAGAGACTTTATTGGACAGCAACGCTCGTCTGTTGGACAGCACGCAAGCAGTAGTATCTGCAGACCCGTGACAGAGAACAGACGTTCGTATGCGGTCCGCGGAGTGCTCAAACAATATATGTAACAAAGTGTTATTACAAAGTGAATGTAAAAAGCTGTTAAAAGTGCTGCAAATAAAAAGTATAAATGAAACCAGTGTTTAAGTGTATCTAAGTGAAGCATAAACAGATATTGAGCATCTATTCGTTCGTTCGTTCTGCTGAGGCAGAAATTCGTTACTTGTTCGGTGTCCGTCCAGACGTCTGAAACGCGGTAGCGTAATCGCGGACGCTAACGGTCGCGAATAATAACGCGATCGCGAAGTATCTCTGCATACTGCTAACAAACTGCGAAAGGAGGAGCCAGCAAAAAATTTTCTGTATTAATGAAAATCTTGTATCCAGCACATGTAAAGGATCTATTGTCGAGCTACAGTGAAGCACATAGCTGGACTTAATGATTAAGATAAGTTTCATGTAATTTATTCTAATTAATGTAGATGCATGTTTGACTCTTATCAAAATATAAGAAATTTGATGATAAGGATTCCTTATCATTTGTAACAAGTAGTTACCCAATCTTGCCAATATAACAAAGCTTATTAATATTTCATGAGCAAAGTGTTCAAAATCCAAAGTCAAGTATTTAAAAGTAACTAATTAAGAGAGAGAAAAGTTAACGTAATAGCGAAAGTCAGTGATTAACTATTTCATTGTGACAAATTTTGATTTATGTAACAGTGATAGAATTTTTATTTAGTTAATCAATATTTGAAAACGATCATTTTGAAAGTGAGAGAGTTCATGTAAATATAGAAATAATTTGATTGAGATAGAAATAATTTGATTGAGACTATTTTCCTAAACTTGACTATAAAAGATCGTAGACTGTTGCATGCCAGTGTTACGATACTAAATCAATCAACAGTAAATTAATTCTTGTTAAACACTTCACAAATAGGAACAGCAATCAAACATTAATATGTTGTTGTTATGGTCTTCAGTCCGGAGACTGGTTTGATGCAGCTCTCCACCCTACTCTATCCTGAGCAAGCCTTTTCATCTCCTCATAAGAACGGCAACCCACATCTACTTGAATCTGCTTACTACACGCATCTCTTGGTCTCCCTCTGCGATTTTTACCCCACACACTTCCCTCCAATGCTAAATTTACGATTCCTCGATGTCTAAGAATGTGTCCTACCAAGCGATCCCTTCTTTTAGTCAGGGTATGCCAAAAATTCCTTTTCTCACCAATTCTATTCAGTACCTCTTCATTAGTTATGCGATCTACCCACCTAATCTTCAGCATTCTTCTGTAGCACCACATTTCAAAAGCCTCTATTCTCTTCCAGTCCGCACTGCTTATCGTCCATGATTCACTCCCGTACAAGGCAACACTCCACACAATTGCCTTCAGAAAAGACTTCCTTACCCTTAAATTAATATTCGATGTTAGCAAGTTTCTTTTTTTCAAAAATGCTTTTCTTCCCATTGCCATTCTGAATTTTATATCCTCTGTACTGCGACCATCGCATGTTATTTTACTACCCAAGTAACACAACTCATCTACCACCTTCATTGTTTCGTTACCTAATCTAATTCCTTCAGCATCGCCTAATTTTCTAATACCGCATTCCATTATTTTTGTTTTGCTCTTGTTAATGTTCATTTTATACGCTCTCTTCAACACACTGTCCATTCCATTCAACTGCTCTTCCAGGTTATTCGCTGTCTCTGACAGAATTACAATGTCATCAGCAAAACGCAATGTTTTTATTTCTTCCCCCTGAACTTTAATCCCTATTCCAAATTTTTCCTTGCTTTCCTTCACCGCCTGCTCAATGTACAAATTGAATAACATCGGAGAAAGGCTACAACCCTGTCTTACTCCCTTCCCAACTGATGCTTCCCTTTCATGCCCTTCGAGTCTAATAACTGCGGTCTGGCTTTTGTACAAGTTGTAAATAACTCTCCTTTCCCTGTATTTTACCCCTGCTGACTTCAGAATTTGAAAGAGTGTAGTCCAGTCAACATTGTCAAAAGCTTTCTCCAAATCTACAAAAGCTAAAAATGTAGGTTTGCCTTTCTTTAATCTATCTTCTAAGATAAGACGTAAAGTGAGTATTGCCTCCCGGGTTCCTACGTTCCTCCTGAATCCAAACTGATCTTCCCCGAGGTCAGCTTCTACCAGCTTTTCCATTCTCCTGTAGATAATTCGTGTTAAAATTTTGCAACCATGACTTATCAAACTGATGGTTCTGTAAGTTTCACACCTGTCTGCACCTGATTTCTTTGGAATGGGGATTATTACATTTTTCTTAAAGTCTGAGGGTATTTCGCCTGTCTCATACATCCTACACACCAGTTCAAATAGTTTTGTCATGGCTGGCTCTCCCAGAGACTTTAGTAGCTCTGAGGGTATGTCATCTACATCTGAGGCCTTGTTCCGACCTATGTCTTTCAGGGCTCTGTCAAATTCATCTCTGAGTATAGTATCTCCTATTTCATCTTGATCTACTTCCTCTTCCCTTCCTACAACTTCGTCTCTAAGTTCATTTCCTTTGTAGAGCTGCTCTATGTACTCCTTCCACCTTTCAGCTTTCCCTTCTTTGCTGAGAACTGGTTTCCCATCTGAGTTCTTGATATTCGTAGAGTTGCTTTTCTTGTCCCCAAATGTCCCTTTTATTTTCCTGTAGGCGGTATCTACTTTTCCCCTTCTTATACATTCTTCTACAGATTTGCATTTCGCTTCTAGCCACTCCTGCTTAGCCATTTTGCACTTCCTGTCAATCTCATTTCTTAGTCGTCTGTACTCCTTTTTGCCTGTTTCATTTACTGCATTTTTATATTTTCTCCTTTCATCAATTAAATTTAGTATTTCCTGTGTTATCCAAGGATTTTTTGTAGGTCTAGCCTTTCTATTTATTTTGTCCTCTGCTGCCTTCACTATTTCATCTCTCAATGCTACCCATTCCTCTTCTACTGTTTTATTTCCCCCTGTTTCTGTCAATTGTTGCCTAAATCTCCCTCTGAAATTCACAAGAACTTCACGTTCCTTCAATTTATCTAGGTCCCATCTCCTTATTTTCCTACCTTTCTGCAGTTTCTTCAGTTTCAGCCTACAGTTTATGACTAACAAGTTATGGTCAGAGTCTATATCTGCCCCTGGGTATGTCTTGCAGTTTATCACCTGGTTCCGGAATCTATGTTTTAGCATTATAAAATCTATCTGATACCTTCCGGTGTCTCCTGGTCTCTTCCAAGTATACAACCTTCTTTCATGATTCTTAAACCAGGTGTTTGTTACAATTAAATCATGTTCCGTGCAAAATTCTACCAGGCGACTTCCTCTTTCATTCCTTTTGCCCAGACCATATTCACCTACTATTTTTCCTTCTTTCTTTTCCTACTACCGAATTCCAGTCTCCCATCACAATTAAGTTTTCCTCTCCCTTAAGTGTCTGAATAATTTCCTTTAGCTCCTCATATATTTCTTCGATCTCATCATCGGCAGAGCTAGTTGGCATATAAACCTGTACTACTGTTGTCGGTGTTGGCTTCGTATCTATCTTTACAATGATAATGCGATCACTGTGCTGCTCATAGTAGTTTACCCGCATTCCTATTTTCTTATTCATTATCAGTCCTACTCCTGTGATACCCCTAACTGATTTTGTATTTATAATCATGTACTCACCTGACCAGAAATCCTGTTCATCCTGCCACCGAACTTCACTAATCCCCACTTTATCTAACTTCAACCTATCCATTTCCCGTTTTAAATTTTCTAATTTTCCTACCCTATTAAGGGATCTAACATTCCACGCTCCGATCCGTAGAATGCCAGTATTGTCTTTCCTGATGATAATATCCTCCTGAGTAGTCCCCGCCCGGAGATCCGAATGGGGGACTATTTTACCTCCGGAATATTTTACCCGAGAGGATGCCATCATCATATTTTCATACAGTAGAGCTAATGTCCACGGGAAAAGTAACGGCTGTAGTTTCCCCTTGCTTTTAGCCGTTCGCAGTAAACGTGTGGCAAAGCCACATTAGATGATGTTACAAGGCCAGCTCAGTCAATCATCCAGACTGTTGCCCCTGTAACTACTGAAAAGGCTGCTGCCCCTCTTCAGGAACCACACGTTTGTCTGGCCTCTCCACAGATACCCTCCGCTGTGGTTGCACCTACGGTACGGCTATCTGCATCGTTGAGGCACGCAAGCCACCCCACCTCGGCAATGTCTGTGGTTCATGGGGGTGGAACATTAATATAGTAATAATTAATAATAAGTAATAATAATATGTATATTAATATAGTAATAATTAATTCAGATTTTTATTAATTTGCATATTTAATGAATAACAATTTCTCAAAACTGAGTTCAACAATAGTTACCACCGCCATATCTATCCTATAAAAACCATACTGTTACAATTATCGTATGCATTTATCTATCAAGCCTGAATAAGTAAATTTTACTGTTTTCCTAAAAGAATTAATTTTTATCAATTATTGACTTCAGTGGTAGGACTGCACCTACTTGCCAACCACTGTGTACTGATTTTATTACTGTTACAATTTTCAACATTATTACTACCACTGGCCTACTAATTAAGTCGTACGCATTGCACATACGCGGTAGTTCATTGTTAGCTATCAGTGTGTGCACCGTTTCCGTTGGAGATTTTGCAAGGAAGGGGAAGGTGAGTAATCTTTTGAGAAGTTTGTCAGATAGGGCCATAGCCTTTGTTTACCACACAAGTTGTTTTACAAATTATTTCAAAGTTTAATTACACCACTTGCATTGATTACGAGTTTAATGTAGCTTATCACGAAATTAAGATCAGGTTTGTTACGCCACGCAAACAATATTACGACAGCAACACATTTATTAACCTACAACCACACCTCCTCGCTCACACAAAAAAAAAAAAAAAAAAACACCTACCTTTCATTTCCATAGCTGTTCCTGGGAAACAACGTATTAAAAGCCGATTTATACTGTATTTTGTGTATCAGTCTTTAAAGTCGCATGGTTGTTCATGAACAACATGCTACTAATACGACATTTTATAGCTTGGTACGGCGTGTAGCCACTTCTGAGACATTAATTTATCCGTCATGGAGGTTGTGTTATTTTGCTGTACTTATGTAGCTGTGAACATGAGCGTGAGTGTGGTTCATTTTATTTTATTTCAGCAGTGAATTGTCTTGTCTTTTGTGCTGTGGCGAAGGTAGTGGTAGCATTATTGATCTGGCAGTGTTATCTATCAAGAAAATAACGTCTCAAGTCATAAAATATCTCGATACAAAAGTCTGTGTTTCACATGAAACATAAAAAACAGTAGTTGGATCGAAAATTTTAAAACACATATTCTGATCGTTGATAAATCTGAAGCATAGAATTAAAATTTGTGGTGCGGCCGGGAATCGAACCCGGACCTCCATGCTAACTAGGCAGACGTCTTAACCGTCTTAACGATTAAGGCGCCCTGGAATAGTCTAAGTACGATTTCCCTCCACGTCACAAACTTTAATTCAACTTCTGTGTTCCAAAGATAATTCCATGCAGCGGAATAGCACCTCGGCAATGGACATATTGGAACAATCCTTTTAAGGTGATATAAATATCAATTAAATACAAATAAACAATCCCTGAGACGGATTTTCGTCTCATATATGTCGAAGACATTGTTGATAAATCTGAAGCATAGAATTAAAATTTGTGGTGCGGCCGCATAAACAATGTCTTTGACATATATGAGACGAAAATCCGTCTCAGCGATCGTTTATTTGTATTTAAACATATTTTGATGTTTAGTGCACTGTATTAATACAGAAAACACTGAGCTTTGATTTTTACACATTCCAATTCATAATGTCGGAATGAAAGGTTTAACACAAATATTTCACACTCCAAGCAAAACACACGAACGACCAATTCCCACATTCATGGTCTGAGATATCGTTCATGGAAAACATACCTGATTTATATTGGTGAAGGCGGGTCTATTCGATATTAATTTCTATGCGTAGCAAGAATATAATAGCATATCTTGAAAGACAGGCGTGGACAACTGATTATGGACCAAGGCATGATTTATAATAGCAACTGCTATATCATGAATTTCTGTGCTCTCGTGTAATGTGGCATGATTTTGATGTCTCACCTTTCGAAACAAGTAAACGTCACAACGTTGACGAAGAAAGGTGCATTTCGGTGGTATCACTTTAACAGTGCAGATCGGTTGAGCATCAGCAATTCCTGTCATAGTACGTCATGTCGGTTTGGCCAACCCAAGAATCCAGCATCAAGCAAAATTTATTTTTCTGCACATAAGGTTTCAGAACATGATTCAAGAATAATTGATATAGTTCCGATGTCATCTTCCCAGATTTTTATTGATTTTGCACTGTGTACAACAATTAAAAGAGCTGTAAACAGAAAATACACTTAATTGAATATTAATAACACTTCCCGATGCTCAGATTCAAAATAAGAGAAAAAAAGGTGCTACAAA
This sequence comes from Locusta migratoria, assembly GCA_026315105.1. Classification (NCBI taxonomy): domain Eukaryota; kingdom Metazoa; phylum Arthropoda; class Insecta; order Orthoptera; family Acrididae; genus Locusta; species Locusta migratoria. The sequence continues at coordinate 564,923,852 of CM048755.1, read as the reverse complement.
AATATGAAAGTATTATCCAAAATATCGAAAAACGAGAAATTGCTGCCGGCCGCGGTGGCCGAGGGGACTGAGGTTCTCCAGTCACGGTCTGCACGGCCACTACGGTCGGGGGTTCGAATCCCCCCTCGGGCATGGATATTTGTGCCGTCCTAGTTCGTAAGTAGTTCATAAGTAGTTTGTAAGTTTAGGGACTGATGACCCCGTAGTTAAGTCCCATAGACTATACAAACATTTGAACATTTTTTTTCAGAAATTGCTGTTCGACCGGCAACGGCGCTCGGAAAGGCATTCATGTTTACATGCACCTAAGCTACAGGATAAAAACACAAAAACTTTAACTACTCGAACGTCATAAACTTTTGCCAACATACATAATACCAAAAATGTTCATCTTCAGATGATGTTTTTATGTACTTCATTGAAAACGCGATTTACCATAATGAATTTTGAACTTGATTTCTCAAAAACTATTCATCTTAAGCTTTGTATCTAGTTTGAGTTTGCGCCCTGTAGATCTAAAAGAGAAAAATTTCCAAAATAGCCCAGTTGTTAAAGTCAGCCTTTTCTGCTTCTGTCAATTGTACTGACTTAATTGTTTTGGATTGTCTGATTTATTAATTGGAAATCGTTATGTTTCTAACCCTACTGCCTTATTTGTATTTTTTTGTGGTAGTCCTGTAACTCTTATTTAGAATGAGTGTGGACTGAACATAGATGTAGAACATTTCGATACTGAAATTTAGTACTTTGCTGTTAATAAGTGATAATTAGAGATTCTCTGTGTGACTTAAAAAGACTTTTTTTATAACATTAACAGGTAGTTTATGTAAGACAGCAGATGGACGTACGAGATAAAGTAATCATCGGGAATATAGTATCCAGCCCTATCTAAAATCGCCAGACAATGCTCGGAAAGTTTCATGATTTCACGCCTGAGCACATTATGTAGGTTGCACTTTAGCCCTGCGCTTTATTCTGTATTAACTGTCAGTAAAGCTATGCAGGCAGCATAATGACAAAGCGGCGGGTCTCTTGAATTTTGTCATCGACTGTACAAGGAGACCAAATTTTAAGGCTATGTCATATCAGGAGAAAATTTAAACGTTTGAACTGATTTTAATGTACTCTTTTGTGCTGAGAATGCCCGCTTAATTGCGTGCTACGACAATGGGTCTGTTCAAAAGAAAGTAATAGAAAAACTTTTCCTAATAATATGATGAAAAAGTCCATTACCTTACTGTGACGCAAGAAACAAATGACCCACCGCATCACCTAGGCGTCTCGAAGACGTAACACAGGATCTTAGGCTTAAAGACGTAGGCACCTGGGACTTCCGTTGGACGTTAGTATCCCCCGCAGGAGGCATGGTAACAGACGTGCTCGGAACCTCATTATGAATGCGGTTGTGGCTACGAACCCAGCCTTCATTCGCAGCGACGCAATGAAGACGCTGAAGGACACAACACGTCACCGCCGCCCATTGATTACTTTCCGGCTAGTATGGGATTACGTCACAACGTCTGGAAAATACGGAGGTGCAATTAAAAGTACATTCTTGCACTAGAGACGTTGACTATTTCATCTACCTGGCTGATAACACCATAAATATATGCCTGAATGTGTCTTCGAATACATGAGATGAGAACACTGGCAGCTAGCATCACATATTAACGGGAACAGTCTCAACAAAGCGATGTATTTATGCTGATGACATGAAGTAGTTATCATGCACCAAAATAAATGGATGCATTTCTAATTTTAATATCTGAAAAGAGAGAAGGTGACACACGTAAGAGAAAGGTGCAAGTGACTATATTGGGAGCCGAAAGAAGTATAACTACAGGGACAAATGAAAAGAGTGTTACTGCAGTGCAATGAATAACAGTCGAATAATTCAGTAGATATAAATGACACGATTTCTGAAAAAGCGTTTAATGTAGGTCATTGATTTTAAAGGATCTGCCTCACATTTTGCGTTAATAATGGCATCAGCAGTAGCACGCACAAAAAAAAATGAATATCTAGAGCGTTTTATCATGGCTTTTGCCGTCTCATGTTAAATATATACTCAAATAGGTCTTCTTTTCTCCAAGCCTGCGTCATTTATTCCATTTCGCGACCGATTGAGAGCATTCAGCCGGCCGCAGTGGCCGAGCGGTCTGCGGCGTGCCAGTCACGGTCTGCACGGCCGCTGCGGTCGGTGGTTCGAATCCCCCCTCGGGCATGGATGTTTGTGCCGTCTTTAGTATAAAGTAGTTCATAAGTAGTTTGTAAGTTTAGGGACCGATAACCCCGTAGTAAAGTCCCATAAGCTCTACAAACATTTGAACATTTGAACCATACGATAGACGTATAATCTACGTTCCTTTATTTGCTCGGTACATCTTTCACAAGTAAATGGGAATAATGCCGTTATACAGATAGACCCTAAATTTATTTTTATCTTTAATGTTTGGTGTCCTAACTGTGCGATCAAAAATGTTCAAATGTTTGTAAGCCTATTGGACCAAACTGCTATGGTCATCAGTCCCTAGACCTATGAGGTACTTAAACTAACTTACACTTAGGACAAAACACACAACTATGCCCGAGGAAGGACTCGAAACTCACGCTGAAGCAGCCACCCAGTCCGTAGCATGATGTCTAAGTCCACGCGGCTTCCGCCCGCGCGGCAAGGTACTTTCAGTTAGGTTTTCCGTGAAACTTCCTGGCAGATTAAAATTGTATGCCGGAACCGGGACTCGAACCTGGGACCTTTGCCTTTCGCGGGCAAGCGCTCTACCGACTGAGCTATCCCGACACGACTCACGATGCCGCTTCACAACTTCATTTCTGCCAGTACCTCGCCTCCTACTTTCCGAACTTCACAGAAATTCTCTTGCGAAACTTGCAAGACTAGCCCCCTGGAAGAAAGGATATGGTGGAGACATGGCTTAGCCACAACCTAAGGGAGGTTTCCAGGTTTTCCGTATTTGAAATAATTGCACTCCGTATATTTGGTGGATTCATAGTTACTGTGAGCAAGGTTAGGTTTGAAACATTCATTAGATTCCAAGGAAGAAAAAGGAAACTCGGGTTTAATGTCCCGTCGACAGTGTTGCCATAGGGATGTAGCTCACCATCAGATTTTTCGGGTAAGGATGTGGAAGGAAATCGACCGTGTCTTTCAGATCAATCATCCCACCATTTGCTTGCAGTGATTTAATGACAGAAAACTTAAATATTGATGCCTGGAGGTGGACTTGAACCACTGTCGCCCAGAATGCGAGTCCTGTTAGTAGTGCGCTCGGTCATCCACCTCAAAACTTCATCGAGAGCAACACCGATCTTCTTGACATGAATGTTTCTGGAGAGACGAATAAGCATCGGTTATAACGAATAATCTAGGCAACTGGGGCTAAAACGTTTCTCTTACCTCTCCTTTTCTCTTTGTGAGCTATTATAGCTGACAAACGCACACTGTTGAAACACAAACATACAACATTATAATTTCTGTAGAAGTGAAATGTTTAGACAGCGCACACTAAAACTCACGTCGATACCTGAGGTCGTAGTCGGACACTAAACTTCCCCGTTTCAAAGGAAACCTTTGATCTGTAACGCGCGGAGATGTACGAAAGCATGCTTAGAATAACAGTCAATAATAACAATAATAATAAACAGTGGTCTGTGTTCTTTCCATGCAAAACTTTGCATTCTACCATAAGTGACATATTAATAGAGAGAAACAATGTAACACGATATTAATAGCTTAGGAAGAAACTATAGGTAATTAAATGACGTCATTAAATCATTCCGTTTTCAATCAACAATGACAAAAAAAAACCTTGCTTAAACTATAAGAGCCCAAAACACACCTATCCTACACTGGTTGTGCTTTTTTAAGTCATCAAAATACAGATGCAGTATTTCGATAAAGTGATTAAAGCAAAGTGGAAGAAATGGTGTCTGTTCTTTCGGACATGTCCGAAAGAGCAGACACCACATATAAATACAACTTATACAATTTGACGATGATGGGCAATGATCCTTTTTTCAGTGCGGAAGCACTCCTAGGCCCCTACTCTTACGGGAATTAGTTTACAAAGTAACTACGAAGTTTGAGTTCTAGCGGGTAGCGTAAAGTTAAGAATTTGTATCTGACGGGCGTCGTGCGTAAGTATTTCCGTACAGGTGTGGTGTAGGGGTCAGCGCAACTGCCTAGCAAGCTGGAGACCCTGGTTCGAATACCGGCTGCGTAGACATTTTAAACTTTACCCATTCGCAGTTAATGTCATACATTCCGTGAGTATGGAATACATCAATGTTCGCACCTTACATAAGTCACGTTTTTACATTAAAGTTGAGTTTCGACTTCAAGCAATACAATATCATAAGCCAAGCTGATTAAATTTTCAAGTGATGGTACGGGGATGTCAGAGTCATAACCAGCCTTTCACCAAGCGTACTGCAACATCGACTTATACTTTGGTACTGAAAATAGACTGTTAATTACAGAGTGAAATCTGACGATAAAATAACGATAATTCATTTCTTCCACTTTCGTTTTATCAACTTCATCGAAAGAGTACTTTGCGAAATTGCTCCTTACTTGACTTGCATTCACTTAACTTGCAAATATTTGATCCAGCGCAAAGTTCCAAGCGAACTGAAAAAGGCACAGGTAACTCCCGCGTATAAGGAAAGCAAAAGTACCGACCGAAAAATTACAGACCTATATCATTAATATCAATTTGGTGTAGAATTCTTGAACATATTTTCAGTTCTAATATAGTAAATTTCCTTGATACGGAAAGCTTCTGTCTTTGCATCATCACGGCTTTTGGAAGAATCGCCGGCCGCGGTGGCCGAGGAGACTGAGGCGCTTCAGTCACGGCCTGCACGGCCACTACGGTCGGGGGTTCGAATCCCCCCTCGGGCATGGATATTTGTGCCGTCTTTAGTATAAGGTAGTTCATAAGTAGTTTGTAAGTTTAGGGACTGATGACCCCGTAGTTAAGTCCCATAAGCTTAACAAACATTTGAACATTTTTTTTTTTGGAAGAATCGATCGTGCGAAACTCAGCTTGATCTTTTCTCTCATGACATTTGGCGAGCTATGTATGAAGGGCAACATGCAGACTGCATAGTTCTCGATTTTCGAAAGGCGTTTGACACGGCATCGCACTACAGACTGCTAACGAAGGTACGAACATATGCAATAGGTGCCCAAATATGTGAGTGGCTCGAAGACTAAGTAAGTAATAGAACCTAGTAGGTTGTCTTCGATGGCGAGTGTTCACCAGAGACTAGGGTATCGTCAGGAGTGCCCCAGGGGAGTGTGACAGGACCGCTATTATTTACTATCTATATAAATGATCTGACGGACAGAGTGAGTTGCAATCTGCGGCTGTTTGCTGCTGATGCTGTAGTGTACAGGATGGTGTTGTCATTGAATGACTGGAGTAGGATACATGATGACTTGGACCAAAATTCTAGGTGGTATGAGGAATGACAACTAGAGCTAAATGTAGAAAAATGTAAGGAGATGCAAATGAGTAGAAGAAACAATGTCGTAATGTTCGAATTCAGTATTAGTAGTGTGCTGCTTGACAGTGCTGCGTCAATTAAATATATGATAGGCGTAGCACTGCACAACAATATGACATGGATCGAGCATGTAAGGACTGTCGTTAGGGACGGTGGATGGTGGACTTCGGTTTGTTGGGAGAATTTTGTGAAGATGTGATTCGTCTGTAAAGGAGATGGCTTAAAAAACGCTTGTACAACCACGTCTTTATCAAGTATCGCTCATGTGTTTGGGATCCCCACCGGATCGGTTTAAATGTTCAAATGTTCAAATGTTTGTTAAGCTTATGGGACTTAACTACGGGGACATCAGCCCCTAAACTTAAAAACTACTTACGAACTACATTATACTAAGGACGGCACAATTATCCATGCCCGAGGGGGGATTCGAACCCCCGACCGTAGTGGCCGTGCAGACCGTGACTGGAGCGCCTCAGTCCCCGCGGCCACCGCGGCCAGCGATCGGTTTAAAGGATGACATAAAAACAGTTCAGAGGCGGGTGGTTAGCTATCTTTTTGTAGGTTCGAGCTGTGCGCGAATGCTACTGAAATGCTTGGAGAACTCAAATGGGCGTCGTTGGAGGAGAGGCGACGTTTTTTCCGAGGAACACCGTTGAAGTAATTTAGAGGGCCGGAATTTGAAGCGGACTGCAGAACGACTCTACTGCCTCCAACTTACTTTTCACGTAAAGACCAAAAAGATAAGATCTTAGACATTAGGGCCCGTACAGACACATATATGCATTCGTGTTCCCTCGTTCTAGATGGAGTGGAACAGAAAAGCAAGTAACTAGTAGTGGTACTGAGCACCCTGTGCCACGGACCTCCTCGTGGATTGCAATGTATGTATGTAGACGTAGCAATCCCGCATCTGTATTTTTAGGACGAATAGTCGAGCGTGAACGGCCTCGCGGTCTGAGGCGACAGGTCATGGTTGTGGGGCCACTGCCGTCGGAGGTTCGAGTCGTCCGTCGGGCCTCAATGTGTGTGTTGACCTTAGTATAAGTTAGTTTAAGTTATTTATAAGTATAGGGTCATTTAGGACTAACATAAAAATTCTGAGTTCTCTGAGGTTTGTGTGTTTTTTCACATCATCGTCATTCAAATACGCATAATTTTCCTTCTATAGTATTGATAACTTTTTCCTTTGTTTCTCTCTATGAAAATGTCATTTGTGATAGACTGCTACGTTTTGTATAAAAATTACTTTTTATGGTTGTTTTGTGTCTCGTTTCCGCCGGTTGTCCTGGGTGTCGGTGGCCGAGTAGAGAGAGACCGACACAGGAAAATAGGATGCACGCGTGTGCGGGTACAGAGTCCGAGGTGACCAGCCAGTGGGACAGCAGAAACTAGAAACACTAAGCTAGATTAGAACAAGTAGTATATTTCGTAGAAATATGATATTTAACTTTTACAAAGTTCATGACTGCCGACTAAATGTACTGCTGAGACATAGGTTAACTACGTAGAAGCTTGCCTACTGATGAGAGTCCTAATCGGTGCCTGTTCTAATCCTAAGTGAACGATGCAGTTCAGTGGTGGCCACGAGCGGAGTTGCACCAGAGGGCGCTAGTGGCTGACGTAAGAACGCCGCGCCGTGCGAGCATGGCGGCGCGCGGTGAAAGTACGTGGCGCGCACTTCAGACTAATGCGACACCACAGATTGGGTGTTCTAACTTGCACAGTTGCATATAGTTCGGATCTTTAGAGGTCAAAGGTATCCCTTGTTAGTAGCAGCGACAATACAGATTAGAGATAGGGCTACAAACGCAAAATAAAAAGCATTTCTGAAATCCAGCGCAAGTGTTTTCGCAGGCAGTCATTTGACTGTGTAGCAGAGTGTACGCTGCAATTTAGTGACATTAAAACCGTACACCAAATCGGGGCTCTAAGGCGTCTTACTGCAGAGCTAGTGGTTGCTCCCCGTCGGAGGTTCGAGTCTCCCCTTGGGCGTGGGTTTGTATGTTGTCCTTAAGTTAGTTTAAGTAGTTTGTAAGCCTAGGGACTGATAACTTCAGTAGTTAAGTCCCATGAATTTACAAACATTTGAACATTCGAACCAAATAAGGACTCAAATCGGCATCGTCTTCTTTCATGGATAGCGACAGCATATCCAAGTCAACAGTAAAAGCTACATCTGCTGTAGGAAAAAGACGACGGAGTAGAATTATTGTGAAGCACAGTTTTAATGTGGTCAGAAACTCTAATTTTAGCGGAAAGATCAGTGTCGACCTACGATGAGTTATTAGTTTATGAAGTACCGTGTAATGTGCAGTCACCCAAGAGGATGCAAAAGGACTAGGAGCGTCTGGCACGTAATCGTAGTGGCTACATGCACAGCTCTCTCTTTCGCCATGTTCCCGCACGTGCAGGATCGGCGTTATGTGGATTTGGCGTTTTAATATTTGCGAGGTGGCCGGATGCCATTCCTGCCGCAGATGCACAAACACCTCTTTCAAAGAGAGCAGTTATGCGCTCGCGAAAGTTCAAATCAGCCATTTTGAAGTAAACCTATGATGTATGCTAATCAGCTGATACCTTTCTATTAGCTGAAAACTACAGAGACATCACGTGTCGGTCGAAGCAATTACAAAAAAAAAAAAATACATCAATTTTCAATATTACTGCTATAAACACGTGTCTGTCTGATTAAAGATAAGAGTATTATAAAAAAGGATCTTCTAAAGACCTATAAAAGCCTACAACTGCATAATTTTTAGCGAATTAATATTTAAAATATTACCTGAAACAGGTCTAAAAGAAAAGAATTGACTGCAGTGGTATGCGAACGCTCGCTCATTGTGTTAAAAAACTGTCAGGCTATCCACTCATCCAATGAAACATTTGAGAAGCTGTTCGTTTTAGTAAATGTACCCACGTGGAATTTGTGGTGTCGCACAAGTCTAAAGTGCGCGCCACCTACTTTCGCCGCGCGCCGCCATGCACGCACGGCGCGGCGTTCTTACGACGTCAGCCACGAGCGCCCTCTGCTACAACTCCGCTCGTGGCCTCCACTGAACGACATCGTTCACTTGGGACTGAGATAGGAACCAGTTAACACTTCGGAATCAGATAGGCACCAGTGAAGATTTGGCTATCGGACAGGCACTAGGCAGGCCTCTAGCTCAACTATTTATCAGCATTCTGCAGTACTGAGCTATGTAAAAGTTAAGTATTACTAAGTCTCTAAGAAATATAGATCTCGTTCTAATTTACTCTAGTGTTTCTAGTTTCTGCTGTCCCACTGGCTGGTCACCTCCTACCTGCACAAGCGTGCATCCTATATTCCTGTGTCGGTCTTTCTACTCAGCCACCGACACCTACGACGAGACTCTAAAGCGGCGACGAGGCTGGGACACAAAAGAATTTTTATACCTTAACCGTTTCTGTGTGCTCAAATAATGTTTTCCAACATAAATGTTAAGTGAGTTACAGTGCAATGAATCTCGACAAATACCGTATCGTAATTGCTGTATTGCTTCTATTTGACAGCAAGCTGAAGCTGCACAGGCCGCTGGAGTTGGCAACACGCGCGCCTATGAGCTTGGGCATGCGCAATGCTCTGTTCTTGGACTTTAAATTATTCGGGCCAGGTAATCTTTTTGTCTCCCATTGTATATGTTTATGATTAGAGACTATCTATTGGTCAGATAAAGATTGCCCTAACATCAGTGGATATTATCAACTTAATGTGCATGTAATTATATTACGTCAAGATACTAAAAAACATGTAGTGTCACGCTACTCCAACACTGAAATATATGTTCTTCTAGCCGTTGAACACTTTTTATTAAAGAATGCTTACTATTCTAAACAACGTTCTCGATTATTTTAATAAAAGTAACGTATACAGCAGAGCTCACTAGTGCTATATCTACAATTTATTTCTCCCTTATTAATATTATGTATGTACAATTGACAGCAAGAAAAGTGGATCACCCCTGAATTCCATAGTGGAGGCCGCACCTGACGCTATGCAACCATCATAGCGTAGCTGTGTCGCAGGTCGTCAAATCATTCCACAGTACAGTTATTACGTACCCACAATAGGTACTAAGTAAGTTTCCTATTTCTCCTTCTGCCATTCAGGCAAGGTGCAAACCAATACTTTCGTACAACAAATATTAAAATACACGTCGTAAGAGATGAGATAGTAACACTTGTAAATTAAATTTCGTTGCAATAAGTGAAAAGTCAGATACGTTATCACACTTGTTTAATGACATGATATGGTTTTGTTCGTGATCTGAATCTCAACGCACTGTTAAGCAAACAACAGTTGTTTGCGATTACAGGTCACGCACTTTTTCGTGGCCCCTCTCCGATCGGCGGAAGTCGGCTGAGTTCGTGTGCCTACAGAATGTTAATGCTCTCTACCAACCTTACCTCGTAACAGCATTGTACACCGTAGGTCTAGTCAATGTATTGTTGATTTGTGCTTGGTATTGACTATTGTTTACACTTTGATATTTGCTAAAATACGTCCACATACCCCGACGACTTCTTTTACAAAAAAGATGACTGTCCTTGAAAGTGGTTTTCTATTACTGAAACATTAATGTGATAATTTCCTGTTACATCTGTGACGCCTTAACCCCTTACATATTGTTTCTTTTAAAACCTATAATCTATACGCCGTAAGTTGGCGGCACTGGTACAAAGAGGCGGGTCTTGTTCTAACAGCCAATACTCTACGAGCTGAATGCAAGCTTCAGCTCCCAACATTCTCCTCTCAGAGGCCACGTCTAAGTGCGTGATCTCTAGGCATAAATAGACGTAAAACACTGACGTTTTCATTAGTATCGGTTTTCAAGACCGATTTCTCAACCCAGAAATAAATAATAATCTTAGCACTGCACCAGGAATTGCATGAAGTTCATATTGCTGCTGAGAGGTAACCGCTGAAGATAAGTAATATAGTATATTGTGAGGGGGCTGACATGGAGCCATTTATTTCGCATATTAATATATTAGGTGATAAAGAAGTTTTCTTGGTTGGAGTACTGTGTTACGCAATAGTAGAAAGGGTGTGAGAGAGGGAGAGAGACAGTAGATGAGCTTGTATCCCGTGGGAAAGCTCCGCCCCTATTGCAAGTTGTGATCTGATTGGCTCCCACCTATACTAGTTGTCCGCCAAAACTTTAAGTTTCTTTTATTAATATTTAACTTTCCTATGTCTATTAAAAATCATCTGAATACTTTCTGTAATGCTTTTGTGCTAATCTATTTTTCGGTTAATTCAAACATTTAATTATTTGTATATTTTGTAAAAAATTTGAACAATTTTAATCTAGAAGCTTCGTTTGGCGCCAAATCGGTGGCTTGTGGCGCGCAGCGAGAGGCGGCGGCAGTCAGTCGAGGGCCGACCGCGATTCCTTGCACATACATGTTAGTTCAGAGCGGGCCAGGGACAGTTTATAAGTTATGCAACGTATATATTTGTAACAGTACTCAGTCTGTATATTTGTGCTTGGATATACACTCGCATTTCTTCAATAAAAAAAAAAAAAAAAAAAAAAAAAAAAAAAAAAAAAAAAAAAAAAAACAAGCACTGGCATCCTACAAAAGCAAAAGTTATTCGTAGTGCAGTACTTCCTAGCCACATCTCAACACCTCTTTTAGCATCACTTCAAGTACAACGGACGTGCGACCTGTGTGCTTCACCTGCGCAATGGGACATCAACTACGACAGAAGACACAAGGTTAGTAAAGAGTGAATTCATACATGCACTGAAGTTGCATGTCGATACGGCACCGTTTACAAACCAGGGCACTGGCACGAAGTGTGTTGGTAACAACACCGAGGGAAGGCTTGAAAGAGGGGAGGCGTTTTAGGAACTTTGTGAACTAGGCACTGACCTTCCCTCCCTTTCTTTTTTAAAACAGAAGCCCCGCCGTAATTTACATCATGAAGTTGTGGAATATAATGCAGTATATTGATGATTTGTTAACTAAGCGCAATCAGAAGTCATATATTAAATATGTTCACAAATAGCGTTACACTAGTACCTGAAACGACGATACAATTATTTTTTTTCCCGGCAGGAACTCGAACCCGGCACTATTTGCTATTGTATAATAGGAAGGAATACTGCTGATATTGTTTCTTCCGGGGACTCCAATCCCGCACACACCGTCACTCTTGACCTGACACGATGAGACGTCAACTATTACATTGTCGTTCACTAGTAGCTAGGATCATACTGTTCGTTGAGACATGGAGGGGTTTGGTATTTTGCGAAAACTTTGTTTAACCGCCGGCCGCGGTGGCCGAGGGGACTGAGGCGCTCCAGTCACGGTCTGCACGGCCACTACGGTCGGGGGTTCGAATCCCACCTCGGGCATGGATATTTGTGCCGTCCTAGTACGTAAGTAGTTCATAAGTAGTTTGTAAGTTTAGGGACTGATGACCCCGTAGTTAAGTCCCGTAAGATTTGCAAACATTTGAACATTTTGTTTAACTTAGTAGCGCATGGACATTTTCAATCTTGATTTGAAACAACGCAGAGTCCTGCGTTCTTTACTTGTCGTTACTGTAGGTGCAGATGGTATTTTTGTGGCCATTAAAAACTGTTACCCCCGCGGAATCGGGCCCAAACCTTAGCCATTACAAGTTAATCTCATCCCGGCCTCCGTCGAATTACAGATGTGTTAGCATAATGTTTTGTCATAATGGTGTACTCATTAGACGGTACGACCAGTCAAAGAGCAAAAATGTGTCTGGCTACGTAAGACATTCTTGGCCGGATGGGAAGGCTACGTAGTCTGAGGCGCCTTATCGCGGATTTTGCATGAAATTATATTACGTTTTAGTATGCTACATTATGATTTGGTATGGCATTTTGCTATAAGCTTATTCAACTGTGAGCTCATTTTAATCAAGAATGTTGGGTAGTTCTTGCCACGATAATATTACGCATTTTTAAAGTTATGAGGAGCATGGTTTATGCATTAGAAAAAGGATTTTGAAATTGGGAAAATAACTTAGTTTTGACATCTATTATTAACCACGTTCAGGAACACAAACAAACTTCGATGAAGGAGGTTTCTGTGATTTACTAGTATGGTCAATGACAAGGTATCCGATAACTGGCAAGTGTGTCGAGCAATTATTCTTCACTGTGTGGTTGCCTTCAATAGTCATATTGAGGTTAAAAAACAGAATTGTGGATTCTGATACAATGTCGCATCGAAAATAAGATGCTAATCATAATATCCGACTGGAAATGCTGGGAGAGAACTTCAGTCTCTGCCATTTCAAAGTTTGGATACTGGGATTTATCGAAATAGATGGCCATTTCAATGGAGACATCGATGCTTGCACGGTAAGGTTCAGTTGTCCATTATATCCACGTGCTTTTCGAGAGCCAATGGCAGAGAAATAACGACAGTGATTTAAAAAAAAAAATAAAAAAAATAAAGAAAAACTGCCAAGCACAAACTTGTGAAAAGAAGCACGTAGATGCCGATAAATATAAATATATCAAGGGAGGGGTAGTGGGAGAGAGGGCGGGATCTAAGATTGAATAAGAGTGCAGAACTGGCAAGTAAAGGAGTGAAATGCTTCCAAAGTACTCCTTACTTAGACATATATCACAGTTTGTTTTAGGGAGAGAGAAGCAACGAATGTTTTACAGAACGAATGATGGATTAATGGAGATATAAAAGAACAGTGCTTCATAGAGAGGACCGATGGACAGTAAAGAAAGCAGACATTAAAAGAGACAGTATTGTTTTAACGGAAACCACAATTTTTTTACAGCGTTTTGAGGGAATAGACCAAAAGGGCAACTGAGGTTATAATGTAATGGAGGTGACAGAGAGAGAGAGAGAGAGAGAGAGAGAGAGAGAGAGAGAGAGATTGGAGGAGAAATTAACAACGAAAAATTGCGCCAAATCGTTTGCATATTTTGTGAAGGATGGAGGGTCTATTAATGGATGAAGGGAAGGAGAGATACGTATTTGAAATAACATAAATTACTTTAACAGCGTCCATCAAAAAAATGTTTGTAAATCTATCGGACCAAACTGCGTGGTCATCAGTCCGTAGCTTACAAACTACTTAAACTAAGGTAAACTAACCTTCGGACAACACACACACACACCCATGCCCCAGGGAGAACTCGAATCTCCGACAGCGAGCAACCGCAGCGTCCATCTTAACTGATTACTCTGTATGCATGGAGGCTGGGTGTAAATGAAATAAAAATGGGATATTGAGTTAAATGAGAAGCACAGAATTAAAATTTGTGCCACGGGTGGGAATCGAACCCAGACATCCATACCTAACTTTAATTCAATACTTTTCCTTCCACTCAATGTTTTTCACATATTGACATGGAAAACTGTCTATAGGTATAAAAATTTATATTAAAACAGGATAATAAAGGAACTGTATATTTAAAAAAAACTTCGTTTAAAGGCAGCTCAAAGGAAAAGAAACTCATATTTTATTTCACTTGCCAAGAGATGTTACATATTCTCTCACTTAGAAGATTAAAAAAAAAAAGGATGAATAATTTATTCAGAGTCCCTCATTATTTATTCATTCCATAATGCATTTCAACATATAATCTGCACGTCATCAGACCAGCTGCTCTTCAGTAAAAGTGACGATTCTATCTCTAGTTGATTGATCGTAGTGAGACGGCCTGATTTGTATTTTTACTTACCACTCTTACTATGAAGCCAGGAAGTAAACATTCTGTATTTACGTCAGAGCCCTGCTTTGCGCGGTGCTGGGGGGCTGTTGGCAGCCGCCGCGACCGCCAGCTGGCTGGTTTCCGCCAAGCCTCGCCTCCGCACGAGCTGTGGTTGACCGGCCTGCCCGTAGCTCACAAGCCACGGCTAATACAGGCCCCGGTCGCACGGCCAGGCTCAACCCTTGAAGTATCAAAAGTTTCTGCAAACCTACCCAAGTGTGTAGTATAAACTACCACAGATAGAGCTAGTTTGCAATGAAATGAGTAGTCACACTATCTTTTGACATTTAATTCAAATATTTAACGAAGTTAAAGAATAGAATCATGATAAACGTAGCTGCCATATAATGTTTCACCTAGATAGCAATCATATGACACAGGAAACTATTCTCTCTTTACAGCGCTCTGCATTAGATCTAGACGTAATGAAATATGTATTCACATTAGAAATGTAAGCATGTTGTAAAATTAAACAGTTCTGGCGGCAACAACACAATTGTATACATGTACTATACCATTCACGTTTTGTGCACTTATAAAGTGTTCTCAATGTGTCTGAAACAATAAGTGCTACACAACGGAAATTACCTGCTGCTGGGGCCCTTCATTTACACGATTGTTCTGTTATTCACACTGAAGTTTTTCGTAATGGGTTCATAGAATCGCTTCAGTTTCTCGAGTGATCCACGCCTACACGAAGATCGAGAAAAACAATTCCCACAAAAGAATATGTGCGAGTCTTAATTACCATTATGTTATTCTTAAAATTCAAATAAAATGTTCGAATGTGTGTGAAATCTTATGGGACTTAAATGTTAGGGTCAACAGTCAAATCAAATGTTCAAATGTTTGTAGAGTCCATGGGACTTAACTACGGGGTCATCAGTCCCTAAACTTACAAACTACATATGAACTAGCTACAACTAAGGACGGCACAAATATCCATGCCCGAGGGGGGATTCGAACCCCCGACCGTAGTGGCCGTGCAGACCGTGACTGGAGCGCCTCAGCCCCCTCGGCCACCACGGCCGGCGGACAACAGTCCCTAAACGACACTACATAACTAACCACTTCTAAGAACAATACACACACACACTCCCATGCCCGATGGAGGACTCGTCCCTCCTACGCGAGCAGCCGCCTGATCCAAGACATGGGACTTTCGACCCCACGACTACTCTCCGCGGCCTCCTTACAATTATAACATCATAGTGCGCACAGTAGTGCGCCTCGGTTGCACAGGGGTACAGTACCACACTACACATCCAAAGGTTGCGGGTTCGATCCCCGTCAGTTCCTAGGGTTTTTACCTGTCACTTTCCACTTTTATCACCTCTGGCAGTATTGCTCATGTGGAAATACCGAGTAGCATCGTAGTTCCGAATCCACCAAGACAACGGCATACCACCTCCAAACGGGACCATGCCTAGTAAAGCACTGTGGTGTTCAAACCAATCTTCCGATTGTTGACTGCTTTACCTTTTTACATTACTTTGTACGGTAATGAGTAGAAAAGCTCTTTGCACTCGTAGGAGAAGGTTGGTGATTAAAATCTCATAGAAGAAGAAGCATGCTACACTAAAAACGAGATTTGTTTTTATATTGCGTCCCCACCTCATCCTCCTGCCCTCTCCGCCCCCTCCCAACCTAAATAAGAAAACGGAAAACATCCGAGACCTTATTTCCGCTAATTCACTATACTTCACAATCTGATATCTTTTTTCAACTTTTTCAACCCTTCCTCTATACCTTCCGGTAATAATCGCACATTGCTCAGCAATACTGCGGAAGAGGTGGAGCAATTGTAAGGTTGGCAGTCTCCTTGGGAGACGTTTTAATCTTCTAATGAGTGTGTCAAGAACAGACCACTTGTTTGATCTTCGCCAAAACAGGAATTTTTCCCAGTTAAAGTTGTTACCCACTAGAAATTTCGTTAGATGTATAATCCTTAACAATTTCTCAAGACGCGACGAAAATTTTCTGGTAATCATGTGGTGAACTATTCACATATTTATGTTTAGAGTCAATTGTCGCAATTAGCGCCGTGAAGATATAACTTCATTATCATTTTTAAATTGGCTTTGCTATTCTGAGATGTTTACTAGACAGTAGCATAATCTGCCACTAATATTTCTTGGTTCGATATAGCAGTTTGTAGCTCTGTCAGAGAGTGGGTGAAATTTTACTCTCACTCCAGTTTTTAATTGAGAGCTGCTGCCTCTTAATCTTTAGAGAGCTTCGACATTTTCATGTAGGAAGCGAACAGCTGCAGCGTGAATCGCCTCCTCATTGCCCTTTTGAAGGCTGATGCAGATAATACAGAAAGTAGGGACCTAAAATAGTTGTAGTTGCTCCATGAAATTCATTACCCTTGTCTGTAATCGTATATTTGATAAGTAAATGACACACCGAAGTTCAATTTCCAGACATTTTACTTGGAATACCACCGATAAGTGTATATTGAAAGATTCTTCTATATACATATAAGTGTGGTAATAGTTATTTTCGAAAGAACAGACACCACATAACCAGACATTTTAATTGGAATACCACCGATAAGTGAATATTGAAAGATTCTTCTATATACATATAAGTGTGGTAATCGTTATTTTCGAAAGAACAGACACCACATAAATATACTTAATTAAGGAAAAGATGACAACAGATCCAGCCTTTAGTGCAAATCCATACTACGTCTGAACTCTTGAGGTAATCGACAAAGTGCCACGAGCAGTGAGTGCAAATTGCAAACGACAACTCCGTAAGCGGTGTGAGGAAGTTTGAGTCTTGTTGGTGACGACGGGTGAGGGGGGGGGGGGGGGGGGGAGGGGGCAGGCGGGTTGCCCGCGCACCTGCGATGATCGTTGTTTTCCCTCTCGTGTAATGGTTACCGTAACTACTCAGAGAGCAGTAGGAATTGGGACCGAATTCCGGCTCACCACAACTGTTCAACTTCCTCAATGCGTGCACTCAATGGCCACAAGCAGCTTGTGACGGATTATTTCTTTTAATCTACATTATTTTGTCATTCCAGGAAGCAGTACAACTTTCACCAGATATGATCCACCGTGTTGTCATTTCACTACCTTAGTCGTACCAGGAAGATCATTCATCTACAGGCAATGTCTTTCTCGAGTGGTCCAACACCTTAGGAGAACATCTTGTGCACGCACGATGCAATGGCTTAATTACTTCTCCTACGACGTGATGTCGAGCATAGAAGTATTTATACTGAGGGAGACGAATGGATGGTTGCCCAGATACATAAAGAAAATAAAAGTAATCAAAATGTTGAAATGTTTGTATAGCTTATGGGACTTAACTACCGGGTCATCAGTCCCTAAACTTACAAACTGCTTATGAAGTAGCTAACACTAAGGACGGCACAAATATCCATACCCGACGGGGGATTCGAACCCCCGACCGTAATGACCGTGCAGACCGTGACTGGCGCGCAACAGTCCCCTCGGCCACCGCGGCCGGTAAAGTAATCCACTGAGTTACAGATCCATTGTATTGATATCGACACGTAGCAGGACTTTTGAACAAATACTTTTCTAGCATTATGAAATATCTAGAAATATACCACGTATTAACACCAAACTGACAAGGATTTCTAAATCTTTACTCTTGTGACACTTTGGCGATACTATATTTGCATGAAATACTGAGTACTCTCAAACTAATTCCATATTTAAAGAGTGCCGAAACGGTTTTTGGCATCTTCAGCCATAATCAACTTCGAACCATATCGCTTTCCTAAAGAGTATTGCCACAGTTGTGCGGCCGGCCGCGGTGGCCGAGGGGACTGAGGCGCTCCAGTCACGGTCTGCACGACCACTACTGTCGGGGGTTCGAATCCCCCCTCGGGCATGGATATTTGTGCCGTCCTAGTTCTTAAGTAGTTCATAAGTAGTTTGTAAGTTTAGGGACTGATGACCCCGTAGTTAAGTCCCATAAGCTTAACAAACATTTTTGAACAGTTGTGCGACTGGGATCGTGGTGTCCTGTCTGCAAGGTTATATTTTGCAGTATCTGACGAGGAGTCATCACGTGAAAAGGACGTGCCAACTGTAGACTTCTCCTGTTTGGAATATATATTCTAAATATTTAATTAGCAATCAGAATATTGCTCTTAGATTTGATGCAGTTAATGCTGGCGACTACTAAACTCAGAAAAGCAAAGTCAATTGCGAAATCATTTTTAATTTGTATCTTCACGGCGAAAATGGTGACAATAGACCTTAAACATCAATATGCATTTGACTCTGAACATGGTTACTAAAAGAGTTTCGTAATAATTCTAGATACCGATAAGCAAAGAAAATTTGAAGTTTATACATATAACGAAATTCCTGGGGGTGCAATTAAAAACAATGTTAACTGTGAATAACACATGTTTCGGCGAAGGTGGAATAAACTGTCTGTTATTGACACATACTATCAGGAGATTTAAACTTCTCCTAAGGAGACTTCCAACCCTACAATTGTTCCGCCTTTTCTGCAGTATTGCTGAGCAGTGTCCCATTATTACCTGACGGGATAGAGGGAAGACGTCGAAAAATTGAAAGATATATCGAACTCGCACATACGCAATTTGGCACTTGTATTTATTATTATTATTATTTCAAGCTTCGTATAAGCGTGGAACAGTCGAGAAACTGGAGTGATTCTATGAACCCATTACGAAACACTTCACTGTGAATAACAGAATAATCGTGTAAACGAAGGGCCCCAGCAGAAGGTAATTTCCGTTATGTAGCACTTATTGTTTCAGTCGCATTAAGAGTACTTTATAAGTCACTAAACGTGAATGGTATACTACATGTATACAATTGTGTTGTTGCCACCAGAACTTTAATTTTACAACATGCTTACATTTCTAAGATGAATACATATTTCATTACGTTTAGATCTAATGCAGAGCGCTGAAAAGAGAGAATAGTATCCCGTGTCGTATGATTGCTATCTAGGTGAAACATATGGCAGCTACGTTTATCATGATTCTATTCTTTAACTTCGTTAAATATTTGAATTAAATGTCAAAAGATAGTGTGACTACTCATTTAATTGCAAACTAGCTCTATCTGTGGTAGTTTATACTACACATTTCGGTAGGTTTGCAGAAAATTTTGATGCTTCGAGGGTTGAGCCTGGCTTTGCGACCGGGGCCTGTATTAGCCGTGGCTTGTGAGCTACGGGCAGGCCGGTCAACCACAGCTCGTGCCGAGGCGAGGCTTGGCGGAAACCAGCCAGCTGGCGGTCGCGGCGGCTGGCAACAGCGCCCACCACGGCACAAAGCTGGGCTCTCTGACGTAAATACAGAATGTTTACTTGCTGACTTCATAGTAAGAGCGGAAAGCAGGAATACAAATTAGGCCGTCTCACGGCGAGCAACCAACTCGAGATAGAGTTGTCGATTTTACTGAAGAGAAGCTGGTCCGATGGCTTTATAGATTATATGCTGAGATGCATTATGGAGGAAACAAATAATGAGGGATTCTGAATAAATTATTATTATTTTTTTATTTTTTAATCTCGTCTACATTTTCATATTGCCTAAGTGAAAGACCGTGGAAGATCTCTTGGCAACTGAAATAAAATATGGGTTTCTTTTTCTTTTGAGCTTCCTTTAAGTTGAAGTCTTTTTTTTTTTTTTTTAATATACAGATCCTTTATTATCCTATTTTTCTTATAAATTTTTATACCTAGAGACAGTGTTTCGTGGCAATATGTGAAAGGCATTGAGTGAAAGGAAAAGTATTGAATTAAAAGAAGTATGGAAGTCTGGCTTCGATTCCCGCCCGCCGCGGCGGCGTGGCCGAGCGCATTGAGGCGCTATGCTACGAGTGCAAGGCCATTCCCCGTCGTTGGTTTCGAATTCCCCCATGGGCATGGATGTTTGTGCCGTCTTTAGTATAAGCTAGTTTATAAGTAGTTTGTAAGTTTAGCGACTGATGACCCGGCAGTTAAGCCTCTTAAGCTTAACAAGCATTTGAATATTTTAGACAAGTGACATGTCACAGTTTGTTTTATGGCCGAGAGGAAAGGAACGGGTGTTTTACAGAACGAAGGATGGATTATCGGAGATATAAAAGAACACTGCTTCATGGAGAGGACCGATGGACAGTAAAGAAAGCAGACATTAAAAAAGACAGTGTGATTTTAACGAAAACCACTAATTTTTTTACGTCTTGGAGGAATAGACCAGAAGGACGACTGAGGTTATTATGTAAGAGAGGTGATAGAGAGAAAGAGAGAGAGAGAGGGAGGGAGAATGGAGGAGAAATTAACAATGAATAAATGCAAGACCGAATCGTTTGCATTTGCATACTTTGTGAAGGTCAGAGAGTGTATTGATGGATGGAGGGGAAGAAACAGGCTCATGCTTTGAGTGCGCTAATGTAAACCGATTAATCTGTATGTATGGAGACAGGGTATAAATGAAGTAAACTTAGATTAATAAATGGACTGTATATTAAAAAAGAACACTCCAATTAAAAAGGCAACTAAAAAGAATAACTAACTCATACTTTATTTCTTTTGGCAAGTGATCTTCCACTGGCTCTCACTTAGGAAGAAAAGAAAAGGAAGACGTAACAAAACTTTATAGGAACTTTAATATTTTATCCAGAATCCCTCATTATTTTTTACTTCTATCATGCGTCTTGGCGACTCTATAAGTCGTCGGACGTAACACCCTGAAGAAGCAACTTCCTCCCATGCCTCCAGAACGCAGTCCCAAAGAGCGTCCGGCGTAGTTGGCTGGTTTTGTGGCCAGTTCTCTGTTAACGTCCCGGCGACCTCAGCACACATATTTTCCATGGGGTTCATGTCAGCTGCCCGCGGCGGCCAGTCCATGACGTTGACGCCAATCGTGGAGAGCC
Organism: Locusta migratoria; assembly: GCA_026315105.1. Classification (NCBI taxonomy): domain Eukaryota; kingdom Metazoa; phylum Arthropoda; class Insecta; order Orthoptera; family Acrididae; genus Locusta; species Locusta migratoria. The sequence goes on along the minus strand of CM048755.1, from coordinate 564,902,695 downwards.
GCTGCTGGACGGATGCAGACTTGTGAACAGGAGAATGGTCCTCTTGCAGCTTGAAGTCCTCTTCTCCATACAGCATTCTCACTGACGGAAGCATTACGTTTTCCAGTATGTGGGCGTACTGTAAACTGTCGAGGATGCCGTCTATCCTATGAAGGATTCCTGCTCCTCGTGCAGATATCCAACACCGGCAGGAAATGGATTTGCGCCCACTTTTTCTCGTCGTTGTTACATATTCTGGTCGATGGCGAGTCCCTCGAGTCCTGTATATGAACCTTGGTCCGTCGTTACTGGTGGAAAACACTTTTTCGTCAGTGAAAATAATGTTTTCCCATGATGTCCTCAGATGGAGCTCTGCAAATGCCAGCCTGTATGTAATAATTTCTTCGCTGAGTTTTTGTTTCACAGCGGACCGTCTTGCGTGTAGTCCAGCGTCCCTCAGCCTTTGGCGAATCGTGTCACTGGAGCCGGGGAAGTTGGTTACCTGCCGCAACTGCTTCGCGTTCAAAACGGATTTTGTCTGCTCGTAGACACTAGTTCGCGATCCTCCTGCAGCGGGCTTGCTCTCTTCCTACCTGATCCAATAGCTCTCTCGGTTGTGCTTCTGGCAAGGTAGTTCCTCCACTATCTCGCTGCAGTGGTATATGACACGCCATATACGCCAGACCTTCTGCCAGCCTCTCTGATGGAGCATCCTACATCTTCAGTAAGAGCGACGACTCTGTCTCGAATTGATCGCTCCCAGTGACACATTGACACAGATTGCCTGACGCCTACTTCCGCTTGTCGCTCTGATATAGCAGGAGGGGAAGTAAACCCGTTTACGTCAACATGAGCGTCAGAGGCAGAGACGCGCGCGGCCTGCTGGCCCCTCACGGCACCGCCACCGGCCTCGCCTCGCATCGGCGCCACGCTGTTTGTCGCCTGCCAGTCCGTTATCCATCCAGCCCTGCTACCCTGTAGTTCGCGACCCACGGCAAATACAGCTCCAGGCTGCAAAGCCACGTTCACCTCTTGAAGAATCAAAAGTCTTATCTAACCTATTCCAATATGTAGTTTCAACTAACACAACTAGAACTATTTCTCTATAATATGTCACATAATCCTTTGAAGTTTCATTCAAATATTTAATGGGTAAAAGCACTCTCATTTAAAATCATATATATAGAACAGTCTAGAGTGCAATAATTTATTTTATTCGACTAGTTTCTGTCTTCTTTTAGACCATCTTCCCGTATTTTAGCTCCATCGATGTTGTGGAGCTGGCAGGTAACTGGGGAGCCTTCCAGTGCGTGACTGGAGCAGTGACGCACTGGAAGGCGCCAAAGACAACACAAGTGCGAATCCGAAAGCCCCAAAACGATCATACACGTTTCCTCCATACATTGTGCGTTAGTTACCCCCGTTTATCGCGCAGACGCTATTGTAACTAATATCAGCAAAAGTAATCACTACGATAGCGGCAGGCATCGCGGCTCCAGCGCTGGAGCAGTGACGCTCTGGAAGGCTCTCAGTTACCCGCTAGCTCCACAACATCGATGGAGCTAAAATTCCTGAAGATGGTCTAAAAGAAGACCTAAACTAGTCGAATAAAATAAATTATTGCACTCTAGACTGTTCTCTATATATAAAAGAGTATAAAGATGATGAAGCTACGACATAATATTTCATATAGCTAAATACCGAATAGCACCGTGGTTCGGAACCCACGTTAAACTGTAGGTCCCCCTATAACTGGCTGGGTAAGTCAGTTTGAAGGTCAGAGGAAGGCAACGGCACACCACCTCAAAACAGGACCATGCCTAGTAAAGCACTGTGGTGTTCAAACCAATCTTCGGATTGTTGACTGTTTTATCTTTTTAACAATGATACGATGCAGGAAACTATTCTCTCCTGTAAGCACTCTGCGATTTAGAGTTACGAAACTACGTATTGAACTAGATAACTAAGCGAGTTGTAAGACTAAACAGTTTTCGTGGCAGCATCACAAACTGTATATACGTAGTACATCATTGTGCACTTATTAAGTGTTTCTGCAGCAATAAGTGCTGCACGACTGATGCCCTTCATTTACATGATTGTTCTGTTATTCAGAGTTAAGTGATCCGTAATGAGTTTATAAAGTCGCTCCAATTCTAGACTGTTCCACGCTTATACGAACCACGAAAAAAGTGCCAAAAAGCGTATGCGTGAGTTCTGCTTACTCTTTTGTTATCCTTACAGTTGTAATAACATACTTTATGCGGGAGTGGGAAAAAAGCTCTTTGGATTCGAAGGAGAAGGTTGGTGATTGAAATATCATGGAAAAATCGGAGCCGACCGCGGTGGCCAAGCGGTCTGCGACGCGCCAGTCACGGTCTGCACGGCCACTGCGGTCGGGGGTTCGAATCCCCCCTCGGGCATGGATATTTGTGCCGTCCTTAGTATTAGCTAGTTTATAAGTAGTTTGTAAGTTTAGGGACTGATGACCCCGTAGTTAAGTCCCATAAGTACTACAAACATTTGAACATGTTCTTGTTTTAATTTTCAGTTCAAAAAAAAAAAAAAATACCGGAAAACAACCATAATTCACAACATTGCACAATCTGAAATATTATTTCTACTTTTTCGACGTCCTCCCTCTGTCCCGTCAGGTAATAATGGGACCCTGCGCAGCAATACTGCAGAAGAAGTGGAATAATTATAGGGTTGGCAGTCTCCCTAGGAGACGTTTAAATCTTCTAATGGTTGGGTCAATAACAGACCGTTTGTTTCACCTTTGCCAAAATACGTGTTATTCCCACTTAACGTTTTTTTTTTGTTTTTTTTTTAAATTGCACCCCAGGTATTTCGTTATATGTATAACTTTCAAATTTATTTTGCTTGTCGATGTCTAGAATGCTGACGAAACTCTTTTGGTAATCATGTGCAGAGCCAAATGCATATTGATGTTTAAGGTCAATTGTCACCATTTGCGCTATGAAGATACAGATTCAAAATCATTTCGCAATTGACTTTGCTTTTCTGAGAAGTTTACTAGTCGACAGCATTAACTGCCTCAAATCTAAGAGCGATGCTCTGATCGCTTTTTAAATATTTAGAATATATATTCGAAACAGGAGAAGTCTACTTCACTTTGCTGGAAGAATTACACTTGTCACGTCCTTTTCAATAGTTGACACCTCGTCAGATACTGCAGACTATTACCTTGCAGACAGGACATCACGATCCCAATCGCACAACTGTGACTATACTCCTTAGGAAAGTGATATGGTTCGATGTTGATTACGACTGAGCCGGCCGCGGTGGCCGAGGTGACAGTCTGCGTCAGGCAGCGACGCGGTGAGGACGGGCGTGTTTACGTCCCGCCGCAGAGCTTCTCGCGCACGCGCTTGTTTACGTGTTCGGCCGCTCTCGCGGGTGTAGTATTTCCTATTATAGAATGGCTCACTCATGGCGCAAGTCGACGATAAAGATCAGCTTTTCGAACGAATATGCCCGACCTAAAGCTCACGAAATCGAACGCTTTATACGAGAAGAGGTTAAAATCGATCCACAAGATCTCATAGGCATACACCTCTCTATCTTGAGTAGTGTTGTCTACTTGAAAATGATCAGCGAAGAAGCATGTGAAAGAATAATTCGAGCTAATAAGCATGGACTCAAATTTAAGCACGCAGACGGCCATGTCGGCGATGTGGTTATTGATCATGCAGGACTTGGACTACGTACAATACGCATTTTTGAACTCCCATTCGAAGTGCCAACTGAACTCGTGATTGAAGCGCTCCAACCTTATGGTACGGTGCTCAGTCATGTTGCGGAAAAGTGGTCCACTTTTATGACGTACCCAGTTCTTAACGGGGTTCGGCAAATCCGGATCGAACTTACCAAACACGTCCCGTCCTACCTGTTCATAGGAGGTTGCAGGGCCGTAGTCATATACGACGGCCAGCCGAAGACATGCTCAGGATGTGGTAAAGAAGGACACGTTCGCTCTGAGTGCATGCAGCGGAGGATCGCACAAGTACCAACAGGAGAAGCTGTGCTAACGCCCGCGCCGACGTCACTCCCACTGTCATACGTCAATGTGCTCCGGAGAGGCGCTACGCCGAATATTGACCCACCCATTCCACAAGAACAGATACCAGAACCGTCAGAATTGGTGGCCGCTGACACAGATGTGCTTCCGAACAACCAGAACACAATTTCTCTGTCGACATCGACGGCTGAAGAGAAAGAGCCGGAAGCACGAATGGACGTTGACATGGCAACACCCACACCCGCCGTCGCTCTTGAAAGCCGGGATTCGCTGCCACAATCTGATACAGAGATACACACACGCAAGCAACGATCGCCGAAGCGGCACAAGAAACGCCGTCTATCGCCGTCGGACACCTGTTCCACGGGAGACGCTGCAACACACAGTGAGGATAATGAAATTGAAAGCACAAACGTGGAGTCCCTTCTCACCGCACAACAGAACGACGCAAACCGCCCAGTACACGAGAAACATCTGACGTCGTTCATCGGAGACCAACAAGTGGGTCCGCCGACGAACCTTGATACAGATCCACCGCCATTGCAAAGCCACGCGGGGATATCTCAACGAGATTTGCCTCATATCGTCTGGTCTGAGGATCATGATGATGATGACTCAATGAACGACGACACGGACGCGGCAGCGGCCGCGACCTCACCCAAACACTAGTCACTTAGGAGATGCGGAAGGTTCCGAAGGACACGACAGCACTCAACATATGTTCAACGCCACACCAACAAACTCCAGCATCATGAACGCTTTTCAACGTGCAGTGCAGCAACAGGCATATCGAATAGCATCCATCAACATCAATACGATTAGTGCACACGTCAAACTAGAGCTATTAAAGGACATGTTGAGGGCGTCGGATGTTGATATAGTCCTCCTACAAGAAGTCAATGTAGACAGTTTTCCCGCACTGTATGGGTACAACACATATATTACACCAACGCATGACAACGCCAGCGGCACGGCGATACTTTTACGTGACGGTATCGATGCTGAAGACGTGGTATATCTGCCGTCAGCACGGGGGCTTGCGCTGACAGTACTTGGGCTCCGCATCATCAACATATATGCTCCGTCAGGTACAGACCGAAGGCGGGATCGTGCCAGATTCTATGCAGAGGAGATTGCTCCTCTTTTCTTAGGCCGATATAATCACTTTTTACTTGGAGGTGATTTCAACTGTGTGCTTGACCCGAAAGACCAATACCCACATTACACCTCGTGTCAAGAGTTACGACTGCTGGTGAGAGATATGAACTTGATCGATACTTGGGAACGCGTCCATGGCAACCGGACCGGATACACATACTATACCAGTCATTCAGCAAGTCGTATTGATCGAGTTTATGTTACACGTGGTCTCACAAATGCTGTTCTTGATGCTGAATTGTGGCCCGTTGCCTTCTCAGACCATACCGCATACATATGCAAGATCGAACTCCAACGCCATAAGGTGTGGAGGAGTCGAGGTACCTGGAAAATGAACGTCGCACACCTCCGGGATCCGGAGTGCAGACGCTTAATAGAAGACGCTTGGAACACCTGCGAGCGACGCCTATCGTCGTTCCCCACGACACTACAGTGGTGGTTGGACTGCGCCAAGCCTGCTATACGCCGAGCGATGATTGCATACGGAAGAGAACAATCATTGTGGAGACGGAACACCGTGGACTTCTATTTTACGACGCTACGGGAGCTCTCAACACAGGCACCTTCACCAGATCGGCAATCTGCAGTCAAACGGGTACAGGCTCAGATAACATCTATAATGCGCCGCAACCTAGAAGGCACTGTCGTCCGATCTAGAGTTTTTGACCGAGTACAGGGAGAACCACCATCGATGCACCACGTCATCAGGGAGAAACGACGCAGTCGGAGAGCCTTAATACATGTCGTCGACTTGCCGGATGGCAACAGTCTAACATCGCAAAAAGATATTGCCACAGCCTTTCTGGAACATTACCGACACCTATACGACAGAGTGGAACACAATGAGGCAGCTTTTGATGAAGTTCCACAAACACTGTCGGGTACCCTTGATGTGACGGCTGAAGGATTACTCATGGCAGAGGTTACGGAAGATGAAGTGGCAGAAGCTCTGGGGAAAGGCGCAGCAAACAAATCACCTGGACCGGACGGACTCCCGTTAGAATTTTATCGGACATTCAAAACTCTCATGCTGCCTCGGTGGATTGATATGTACCGAGAACTGATGTCTCCACATACCCCTCTTCCATCAGCCTTTGTGGAGGGAATGATAATTCCTGTCCCCAAACCGTCAGGTGGGAAAGGAATACAAGACTACCGGCCGCTGACACTACTCAACTCAGATTTTAAGACCTACACAAGGATACTTGCAGCTCGCATCAAACGCGTCCTCCGCCAAATTATCTCCCTTGATCAAACGTCACTCGGTGGTGACAGCAATATCCAGACAGCGCTCAGTGACTACCGCGACGTGATAGCATTGGCAACAACCTGTCGTCTCAATGCTGTTTTGGTGTCCGTGGACTTTGATCGCGCTTTTGACAGAGTGAGCCATGCGTACATGACAAAAGTGATGACGAAAATGAACTTTCCACACGACTTCGTTACCGTAGTAATGCGACTACTCCACGGTGCTTCCTCCACAGTGCTCGTGAACGGACGTGCGGTAGGACCAATCAAAATCTTCAGATCTGTGCGGCAAGGGTGTCCACTGTCGTCGGTGCTCTACGCCATAGCTATCGAGCCGTTACTTTGTGGTCTTAGGAACAAGCTAACAGGAATGACGTTCAGGGGCCACACATTCATCTGCAGAACATATGCAGACGACCTTACCTTCCTTGCGCGGTCGGGGGACGAGATACGAACAGCACTACGCTGGATTGATCTGTATGGTTCGGCTACAGGAAGTCGCGTTAATATGGCGAAGTCTGGGGCTATGAACATTGGACGAGGGCTGCCAGATAACAGCGTGGCACCGTTAAGATTGATGGACACAATGAAATGTTTGGGAATTACATTCACCAACGACGTCAGACGCTCGGCAGCGCTCAACTATAGACGGCTCCTGCAGTCTATCAGAACGAGTGTTCGAGATAACATGTTAAGAACATTAGACATGATGCAACGGGTCACTTTTGTGAACATTCACCTGGCATCGCGCATTCCACACTTGGCGCAAGTGCTCCCGATGCCGGTGGTTATGGCACGCTGCCTCCTAGCGGCCTTTGGATACTTTGTGAGCGCAGGTCTCATTTTCAAAGTCCGATACGAAACTCTCACCCTCCCCATTAAGCGAGGGGGCCTCGGACTTGTCCACGTCCGCGACCGCGCTGTGGCTCTCTATGTCAGTACGATGGCCAAGATGTGGCGTCGACACCAGTCAAGTCTGTCCGGCACTTTGATAGAGGAATTAGCACCACCTTCTCAAAGAGCGCCAGTTTTTGTCGGTCACATATCACCGTCTCTTGCCCATATTCGTACCTTTTTCGTCGAATACAGTTATGTACAAGCGGACCTGCCGACTACCAGGACCACAACAGCACGCGACATATATTGCTTACTGTTACGAGGACGACCAGGCAACGTGATAGAGAGACGGCATCCGACAGTAACGTGGACAGTGGTATGGCGGGCAGTGCACCATGTGTTTCTTGACACAGAGACACGTACGCTGTGGTATCAGATCGTCAATGGAAAATTCATGACGCGTGCCCGATTACATGCTATACATAGAGTGGACACGCCTCTGTGTACTCGGTGCAATGAATTGGATACTGAAGTACATCGTCTGACATGCGGCACTTCCGCAGAAGCGTGGAGCTTGGCGCAAAAAATTATAGCTTTTTTCCTTCGAGTTGCTCCGCAAGATATCAAACCACGGATATTACTCTACCCGGACGAGACATACTACCCCCGAACAAAGACCAATGCAGTAACTTGGATTCGAGGATTGACAGTCCTCTACCTTTTCAGAGAAGGCCCCAAGAACGCACTTGACTTTTGGACATTTCTACAAGAACGGCATTCTACGATCAAGAACCACAAGAAATACAAACTTTACTTTGCTAACTTTCTGGGAAGTGCTATGAGCGATCCCCCGCGCAGTTGGGGAGTACCGGGTATGAGAAGTTAATTTACATATTCGCCGACTTAGAGCTAGAACTGATCAGGTCAATGGAACTTACTCTAAAATCTATCGAGAAGACGTGCCCGACTCCAACGCGAGGCGCGTTGGGGATCGGCGAGGTGCACTTCTAATATTAGTTTAGCAGCCAGCCACAGTGCAATACAAGAACTGAGTTACATAGAGCTATTACTTTCATTTCAACTATGTTTGTATGATTTTTGTTTGAAGAAGACATTTAACTTTAATTTCTGTGTTTAGAGAAATGCAAATTTTAATTTTCTTACTGAGAAGACTAAAACGGCAATGAAGCCAGGCCGAGAAGGCAGAAGATGGCGAGCGAAAGGCGGGGCTAAAGGGGAGGAAGGAGGCCCTAAAAAAAAAAAAAAAAAAAAAAAAAAGGTGACTGAGGCGCTCCAGTCACGGTCAGCACGGCCACTACGGTCGGGGGTTCGAATCCCCCCTCGGGCATGGATATTTGTGCCGTCCTAGTTTGTAAGTAGTTCATAAGTAGTTTGTAAGTTTAGGGACTGATGACCCCGTAGTTAAGTCCCATAAGCTTGACAAACATTTGAATTTTTTTTTTTTTTTTTTTTTTTTTTTTTTTTTTGATTACGACTGAAGCTAGCAAAAATCATTTTGGCACTCTATAAATACTGAATTAGTTTGAGAGTACTCAGTACTTCATGCAAATATAGTATCGCTAAAGTCTCCCAAGAGTAAAGATTTCGAAATCAATGCTGGTTTGATGTTAGTTAATACGTGATATATTTCTACATATTTCATAACGTTGGGAAAAGTATTTGTTCAAACGTCCTGCTACAGTCGATATCAATATGATGCATCTGTAACTCAGTGGATTACTTTTATTTTCTTTGTTATGTATCTGTGCAACATCCCATTCGTCTCCTTCACTGTAAATACTTCAATTCTCGACATCACGTCGTAGGAGAAGTAATTGAGTCATTGCATAATGTGTGCAAAAGATGTTCTCCTATGGTGTTGGATCACTCGAGAAAGACATGGCCTGTAGAAAAATTGTCTTCCTGGTACGAATATGGTAGTGAAATGACAACATGGTGGATCATGTCTGGTGATTCTAATAGTTGTGTTGCTTTCTGGAATGACAGAAAATGGGAGAGTTATTACCTTGTCGTCCGAGGTCAACTCTGACGATAGACGCGGGGTTGGAGTCCCAGGCAGCACAAAGTTATTTATTGCGCTACTTCAAAATGTTTGGAAATGTTTGTAAATCTATCGGACTCAACTGCTTGGTCTTTAGTTCGTATCTTACAAACTACTTAAACTAAGGTAAACTAAGCTAAGGACAACACAAACGCCCATGCCCGAAGGGGGGACTCGAACCCCCGACGGCGAAGGGCCGCGCGCACCGCAGTACGGCGCCCCAGTGCGCACGACTAATCCGCCGCAGTTTGCGCTACTTGTAGCGGAACATGTGCACATCCCTCAAATGGTGAGAAAACAGTAAGTATTTCATCATAGTGAATATAGCCGGGTTTGAGTCCCTGCCGGGAAAGAAGTAAATTGTATCGTCGTTCCAGGTTGAAATATAACGCTGTTTCTGAATTTATTTAATATCTGACGTGTGATCGTGCTTAGTTAACGATTCACGTTGTCACCTGTGATTTGCACTGTATTATATATATACCTTTAGTGGTTAACTCTCAGCAACAATTTGAGCTTCATGCAGATCCTGATGCAATGCTAAAGTTAACCATACATTTCTGGATTCAGACATTGGACTTGTGAACCGATACCAATAAAAATGTCAATGTTTTACGTCTCTTTATGCCTAATCGAGTCTCGATCAGAAACGCAAGCTGTTTTTAGTCAACTTTGCGTTCAAATTCAGAGCATGAACAAAAACTCATTGTGTCATTGAATGAGTTTGATAAGGTATACGATTTGTCACTTATTGTAATGAAATTGAATTTACGTTGCTTTCTCTTCTCTAATAACCTCTATTCTAATGCTTTTGTTGTGGACTGACTGTGATAAGGAGGAATATTCTCTACTGCTTCTTTGGTACCTTCAAGGTAGCAGACCGGTGAATCACATTGAAGTCCCTAATCACACAAATAAGCCAAGGAAAGGTCGCCGTCACTACTGATTTACTCCGTTCGCTTCTGTTTGCAGCTATCTGTTGAAACAAACAGTCCTGGGCTATTATGAGAGCACATTTGATCTTTGTGGTATTAGTTTATATTAAAAAGGGTATTTCATTAACTGTCGAGGACAGAAGAGGAGTTGATGGTATAATCTATTGGCAACAGGTAAACTTATTGAAGTCTTAAAAGAAAAATCTTACATATTTTTAGATTGTGGAAGGTGACGATAATAGAGTCACTATGTATACATATCAGATAGAGTGTGACTTGCGATTTCATACCCGCTGCCAGGAACTTACACGTGAATTACAGAGTAAGTATGTAGATGTGGATAATATTACTTTTCAGCTGGCTTGTAATCCCAGCCCGGCTCTGATTTTAAGTTGTCGCCATTGGGTTTATTACTATGCTGTAGTGCAGCTAAAGTCATTCCCTTCCTTGATCTTCCTCCTTCCTTCGCGTCATGAAATGTGCAAATCTTACTACCGCGCCACCTCGCCCAGTTGCTCGAAGGTCTTCATGTCACAAATTTCTGCTGTATCGGTGAACGTGAGTTGTTTTAAATGAAAAATAGAACTATGCTCAAAGTATAAACATTTGAAGAAACGCTATCTTTAAAATTGTCTAAATATTGCTTTCGTCTATCAACCCAAGGATTGGTGGCAGTTAAGTTAGCCGTAAATTTTGTAAAGAAAAATGTTAATCATGAATTTTCTAATTAAGTGGCTAACAAAAACACCGTACAGCAAGTTTCTGATTTTGAAGTGTAGTTATTCACTTTGCTGTCCTTGTGAGAACAGCCTCCAAGCCTAGGTGGTCTTTTATAAGGAGGTATTTTTTTCTTAGTTAAATATTATACCGAAAGTATTAGCGTTAGAACTAACATGTCTATCTGAAATTTGGTTACAGAATCATTGCGTACTTCTCAATGTACTGGTGAGTGTCGGTTTTCTAAAAGAGACCGCAAACTTGCCCTACATCTCACTCCCTATATTGTAGAATCCAAATGCAGTGCAGATGTTCTAGTTATAAAAGCAAGTGAGGACTTTCAATAAAATGCTCAAAGCAATATGACTACAGAATGTACAGTGAAGAAAAGCATGTTGATCACATGTAAGAACACAATGTATAATATCAGTGTTGTACTTTACCTTAATGACCCTTTTGAAGTTGCTCATAAGTTCTTAAATATTTAAGCCAGCGTCATGACGCATTGGTGTATATACTTCCACAGAGGAATCATTATAAATTAATAATACATTTCGATGATAATAAATTTGTCATGCAATTTGAGTTGCATGTTCCTAGAACGTACTTTAAGAATGTCTATTATTGTCTTGGCTTACAATATACAGAAAAGTCTTCACATGTTCTTTGATAATTTTTCGACTCACACTTGTCTCTGTGAAAACATTTGGAAGGCACCGTTTGTCTATTTCCCTTGCAATAGGATATTCAAACTTTCCATTTGTTTCTTAGAATTTGTCTACCAATCGCCCGTCTATTGACTTAGCAAGATCAAAATATTCAAATCTTTGTAATCCTATGGAACCAAACTACGTTGGTCCTCTGTCCCTAGTTTTACAAACTACTTAAACTAAGTTAAACTAACCTAAGGACAACACACACATCCATGCCCGAGGAGGGATTCGAACCCCCGACGCGGGAGTCCTCGCGATCCGTAACGTTAGCAAGATCGATCGTGTAGCTGTGTATTGCACCATTAACTGTTTGCATCGACGAGACAGTGTTTCTGTCTTCACTGAATAGCGCTATTATCGTAGAAATATCACATTTGTGGTGACGCTGATCACAGTTCCATTTAGAACTCATTTCGATGTTTTCTGTTCTGATGTGTATATTGAATTTATCCTCATCTTTCCTGATCTTCACTGCACCATTATACGCTGCTTTATGATATTAAAATGCAGCATACGGTTTCTTTTTGAAAATTGTATTACTTTCTCTCTTATTTGGTAAAGAATATTGCACGTTTTCAACATTCTTTTTAGCATTCCGTTTATTGTACGTCTGCAGCAGCGCGTCATACGCGTTGAAACCTTTAACGTGATAATCATCGTATGTGTTCTCCAGTGTGTTGTCATCAAACATCGTGATGACACTTCTAACTTAAGATAGGGTTCAATTTCCTACGACGTTGTGCTTCACGAGCGCAGAATGATTTTTATAACAAGTGAAATAACCAGCATTAGTAGAAAAGTGTTGCTTTTAATTATAGCACATCAATTTCAGTTACATAGTAAACATGTTCAGTATTGAAGCTGAATAAATGTAGAAGAAACAAAATCAAAGCTATGTATTAAATCTAAATTGCCATTCGCAATGAGCACAAATTTATGCATGGCTGATACCTACCACAAACACCAGGGTTGGACTTTAACCCACGAGAACTCGCGCCTTTCAAAGTTACGCGATCGATCGCGTGTATAACATTTTTCTGACAGTCAAAGAACAGTTTCTAATGTACTTAATAAGTCTAAATAAGTATTTATAGTTGCGTTCATAAGAAGAAACACATATTTCACTATTTAAAATTGATAAAATGCAGATTGTTTGGAAATTACTGTGAGCAAAATGCTCACGCACGAGTCCACAGCCGGCCGCGGTGGCCGAGGTGACTGAGGCGCTTCAGTCACGGTCAGCACGGCCACTACGGCCGGGGGTTCGAATCCCCCCTCGGGCATGGATATTTGTGCCGTCCTAGTTCGTAAGTAGTTCATAAGTAGTTTGTAAGTTTAGGGACTGATGACCCCCGTAGTTAAGTCCCATAAACTGTACAAACATTTGAACGAGTACACACGGGTTAATGAAGTAAAATTTTAAGAAAATGGCAAGTCGGAACATATGTATATACATTCAGATAATATTTTAAGGTGTTAGGTACAAATTAAACTTAGCCAAAAACTTACAGAGGCTATGAAGCTGGCCTACAGGTCTTATGATAAAATTACATTACTATTTAAAAACATAAATAAGCAACAAAATGAAACGAACACTCCTAGCGCTATGTGGGTCGTAGAACAAAAATTTTGAGAAATATTCTTTCTCTTATTAGAATTGTGATTGTCACCATAGAACGTTACACATAATATTCTGTAAATTATTAAAACCTCCACACCATCGTTAGGAAACACGGCAAATATTACAGAGTGTACAATATTAAGTACAAACTTTTAAACTTATTTTACAGGCTTGAAAGAGACAAGAGGAGCTATCACTGGCATCACCTGGTGCGTCATGTATAAAACACGTTGCATACAGCTGTATAAATTGTTTTATGCGATGTCACAGAAATAATTAGATTACGTAAATGCAGAAAAAATTTTACAGGTGTGATTTCTTTAAATTCATGTTTTAATGGTTAGGATTTGATAACACATTCCATTATGCATCGAGGGGTGACTTTTTACAATGTGATTTTTAATAAACGTTACATTACCGTCTTTAATTATTTTATCAGGGGACTGGTGGAATTCACTCTCTCTACTTCCATCGGCTCCTCTCGATTTTTTCGTATTACTGTCGCTTGCAGTGAGCTTTCTACCACGAGAATTATGTTAGTGTTACAACAATATCCGCTGATAGCCGTTTCAATATTTTTTTGCTCTATAATAGGTACCATAAAACATGCGAATTATTCAAAAAAAATTTCAAATGTTTGTATAGCTTATGGGACTTAACTACGGGGTTATTAGTCCCTAAACTTACAAACTACTTATGAACTAACTAATACTAAGGACGACACAAATATCCATGACCGAGGTGGGATTCGAACCCCCGACCGTAGTGGCCGTGCAGACCGTGACTAGAGCGCCTCAGTCCTTTTTTTTTTTTTTTTTTTTTTTTTTTGTTCTATGGGTAGTTCGTTTTTTTAGTTCGCTCTTGTTCGGTGTGTTGTTGGCTCAGCTTTTTTATTACAGAGGGCATTGAGCCATCTGGAAATTTAGAAAGAGCGAATTTTGTCGCTGTCCCCTCGACCACCGCGGCCGGCTGCGAATTATTGATCTCCTACACTGATACTATATTCAAGATGAAATGCTCGTAGTAAATTAATCTCAATCAATCGCAAAATTTTAGCCTTGCTGATTACCTATCGCCGTGACGCTTCACTGCACAAATTTGTTCATAAAATGCAACTTCACGAACACTCAGCTTCGTTTTTACTGGTATCGACTAGCAAGCGATAGCCAAGTGTCGAATTCGGTATGGCATACTCAGAGGCATTTATACTGGTGTGTTATCTGTTCTTTCATATATATGTATGGCTACGCGATGGTGGCGTTAATTTCACTACAAATGCGGAACATCGTTCGAATTCGAGAGGAAATTCGGAATCTCGTAAATAAGAAGACTATTTGATCAATACGGACTCGACACATTCTTACCGTACTACTTGTGAGAATTTGGGGCGATCGGGACGCGATAGAATCGCCAAGCGAACTAGCGGTTGCTCGCCGTAGTAGGTTCAAGTCCTCCCTCGGGTACGGGCGTGTGTGTGTGTGTGTGTGTGTGTTATCTTTAAGTTTAAGTAGTTTGTAAGCCTAGGAATGATAACCGCAGCAGTTACTACTCGGCAAAGCAAAATAGTAATCTCGCGACGGTGGCAGCACCGTTGTATTTATGCCGGAGAAAAAGGGAGGTGGTGCATTATGGAGTACGTATATGTTCCAGTATTCTTGTAAGTGGGCCGCTGCTAGCCTGTTACACACAGCGCGTTTACTCACGATTAATTTTGCGGAAGTTTAAATCTAATTCTAAAATGCAATGTTCGATGTTGTGGTTAGATGTTAAGTCTGCATCGATTTTACGAATCCATTCAATGGCGCCGCGGTGGAGTAGCCGAGCGGTCTAAAGCGTCTCGCTGCGGAGCGCGCGACTGCTCGCCGTGGAGGTTCGAGTCCTTCCTGGAGCATAGGTGTGTGTGTTTGTCCTTAGGTTAGTTTACCTAGGTTTAAGTAGTTTGTAAGCTACGGACTGATAACCACGCAGTTTGGTCCGATAGATTTACAAAACATTTGAACATTTTTTTCTTTCAATGGCGGTTTTATTCTTCTCACATTATGAAAAAATTGCGAAGCAATCATTGGTTGAACACTTCTTCAGTCAAGCATGTCCAATCACCTACGATGGCTAGAAGTATTCCGAATGGATGAAGACGTTGTGATTACTCAGAAGGGATAAAGACAAAGGCCGGCCGCGGTGGCCGAGGGGACTGAGGCGCTCCAGTCACGGTCTGCACGGCCACTACGGTCGGGGGTTCGAAATCCCCCTCGGGCATGGATATTTGTGCCGTCCTTAGTCTTAGCTAGTTCATAAGTAGTTTGAAGGCTTAGGGACTGATGACCCCGTAGTTAAGTCCCATAAGCTATACAAACATTTGAACAATTTTAAAGACAAAGCTAGTAATCAAAACTATGTATATCTTCCAATGAGCAACATTGAAAATCAATTTCAATTAAAAACAATAGCTAGAATACTGATTCTACGATATATTCCTGACAAGAGTAGCTTACCGCTGTTCACGGAGTTTTGCTGGCAGTATCTGTAGAACTACCTCTCATGCTTATCTCGTCTTCCTCAGCTGTCTGTCAATTCGTCGTCTGCCAATTCGGTCGCTGACGATAATGATTCGTCACTTGAATCTAGCCCGACTGATATTATTATTTTTTCTATTTATTCGTCCATCAGAGCATCTCTTCTCCAATAGTCCTCGCACACTTTTTCTTCGTGACATACCACCTTTCTCAAAGTTCAAATGTTCAAATGTTTGTAAATCTATCGGACCAAGCTGTGTGGTCAGCAGTCCATAGCTTACATCTACTTAAAGTAAGGTAAACTAACCTAAGGACAACACACACACCCATTCCCTAGGGAGACCGCCTTTCTCCAATCTTCTAATGTCACAGCAGCAAAAGCATCAGCTGTAATTTTTTTCAGCTCTGTGAGCGAAACGCTTGAAATATTCTGAGTACGGACTATATTTTTTACAATATTCCAGATTAATTCCATGGGATTTAGGTCTGGATGGTACGGAAGCAGTCGGGGGGGTCCAAATCCATTCCTTGGAAACTTTTGTCAATACAATAGATAGGAGACGTATGGTGCCCCTTAACTAGTGCCAGAACTTCGGTTTTCCGTAGGTTGTTGCTCAGCCAGGATTGTATTTCACACTTTAGAGAGCTAGAGGAAGGCGGTTTATTCTCTTGTTTATTGTGATATGGAGCATTATCAAAAACAACAATATTCTTGGAGGTAAGCCTGGTATAAGTTGTGTTTCAACGTAATTTTGAAAGTTTTTGCCATCCATTTTTCATCGATAGTCGGATGTTTTGGTTTTTAATCATATATGAGAAGTACACTCGGAATGAAACCCATGTCTCCGCCTGCATGAACAACAATTAAATGGTGACCGGAACTTTTGTTTGACAACACTCCTCGCACATTATTACTTTGCCAACATTTAGTTACTGCATAATGCGTGTGAATCCATGTTTCATCTAAGTAATCCACTGGTCGCTATGATTTTGATGGTAGATTTTTGGTATGAACCTGAGAAAGTAAGCCGTTTTAGTAACGTCCTCTCGTTCGCACAAAACATCACGTTTAATTTGGCACCTTCTAAGACGAAATCCCATAGACAAAACGATTTTTCTAACGGTTTCCTTGCTAGCTTTGAAACTCAGTTCTGTTCGACAAAAGTTGTGCAATTTTCGCAAAGTTCGTATCTCTTTATGTTGTGCGCAATACAGTTGAAATTGCTACCAGATAATACATTTATCCATATAATCGACCACATACTTATTGTGAGGTTCTTCGGCTTAGAAACGTGATTTCCACTCTGCTCGGCATGTTCCGTAATTTGGAAACCATCCTCTTGCTTAGCTTTAACATTTTGGCAGCACGTTTCGTCGCCTTCTGTACCGGCACGGTGAATCCCTTCTGTTTCTCGTAGTCAACGAATTTAATTACGTTAACCGCAAAACGCCACGCTTGTCGACGAAGACACTTTCCACGCTCACCTTCCATTCTCGCTCTCACAGGTAACAACGCGCACTAGTGTAACCGTAGTCCGGCTGTACCTCGTCACGTGACCAAGTTAGTTCCTGTCGCCTTGCTGGGTAACGCGTACCTTGGATTTACAAACATTTGTTGGGGCAGACGGAAGGCGTGCGCGATAGCCAAGTCAGTCCAACTTGGACGTACTGGGCGACGCTCTGTAATGTAGCTAACTAGTAACTTAAATAAGTGAGAAGGTACCGTGTGTGCCTGTCGCTTTCCTTCTGCAGACACCGAACTTAAAAGTGGTTCATCGGTCTTGTTTATTGTACGCGAAGCGGAGCTGTATATCTCTAAAGTATGTCAAAGGATTAGCTCAGGAAAATGACTTTAAGGTAGTCGTTTGACAAGAACACAATACAAGTAAAACGCACACCATTGCTTATTCATAACTGCCTAAATGAGAACTTCGTTATTTTTGGTGATAATGCTGAGTTCGTTCAAATGAGATGTATGTGTTTTTGATAAATTACATAGTTCTGTTGTGATAAAAATAATATTTATGAAAACCTAGGGCAAATGTGATTCCCGTCACCGTGAAGATTCCCTCAGTCCCGTTGGCATAAGCAACACCAATAGCTAACTTAAAACTGTCAGAATGCTAAGTCTTCCCTCAGAGTAAGATAATAAGTAAGTGATACGGCTACTATCCAGATATAGATAGTTACAAAGCATCGATTTCCGGAGGTGATCTAATAGAAGATTAAGTGCTGCAATGCGATTAGATCTGTATGAATATTTATTTCGTTTGATATCCGACCGCACATCTTTGTTAAGCGGCTGCAAGACACAAATAATATATTACGGGCAAAGTCCTACATGCCACGTGTGCACTGAGCAGGACATCTCAGAGACAAATGTATCCGGCGTGTATCATTCTACGAAATAACCCACAACAGCGGACACGATTAGAGGCACAGGAACTGATCCATTTACGTACGCCGGCCGCGGTGTCCGAGGGGACTGCGGCGCTTCAGTCACGGTCTGCACGGCTGCTACGGTCGGGGGTTCGAATCCCCCCTCGGGCATGGATATTTGTGCCGTCCTTAGTTGTAGTTCATAAGTAGTTTGTAAGTTAAGTCCCATAAGCTCTACAAACATTTGAACATTTACGTACTGTCTCGAGTAACACCGATACTCCGATGGTACTTGCTGAACAGTCGCTTATTTCAGATGTAGGGAAATAATTACCGCCGTTGAATACAGGGACAGCAAAAAATTAATTACGTCATAAGTCTGACAACCTTGAAAAGGATGAAACTGATAAATCCATGTCTGCAGTTTCTGTCCAACAAAACAGTTGCGGAGTCCATGGAATTTATGTTCAACACCAAGAAACGACATAGAAATGGAAGATGTCAGTAAATCCATGCCTCGTTCAAATCAACGAAACAAGAAACAGCCGAGATCAAAAGAGGACACCGAATTGAAATCGGCAAAAGTAGAAAGGAAACGGAAGTCCAATAAATTTACAGAAAAACTCCGAGAAACTGAGATGGAAGTGCAAACTCACGCGGAAACAGATGTTCTACAAAAAATAAAATCTGACGTGACGATCCCCTTCAGCCTACCACAAAAAGTAAGCAGCAACCAATGCAAACATGCTAGGCACCAACAAGAGCATAACTGAGTGCAACACAACAGCTGTTACCGAAACTTGTGAATGGGGAAGTAAATAAAATGATGTTGCGATAACGACTTTCATTCTCACCACAGAATCAAAGAAGAAATCTTTAAGGGAAAAGGACGGAAGCGGCAGTAACCAGAAGGCTATATCAGATTTAGGAAGATTAAGGAATGGGAAGGACAATTCCAACTGAGAAACTGAAAAAGAATTTTTCAATTGGGAACACTCCAGTGCGAACTCTACTGATGCAAGGATGTTTTAATGACCGTGGATGACCAACAGGAACAACCCTATCCGGGGGACACAACCTTGACGAAGCACTGCCCGTGCGGGTGGAGAGACTTGAACATCTGTGGGAAGCTGAGGGCTATACCGAAGGTAGAGAGCCTACTGCCAGAAAGACCTAAGCTGATGGATGAGACTAAGAGTGTCCCACAACGTCCAGTCTTCCTTATCCTCTACCAGTCCTTTCCCATTTCCCTTCCCAACCCAAGGTGTGATGCGATCCCTGCCGAGGGGTGCATGGCACATGGGTGGACGTGTCTCGAACGGAGCCTCAGGGATACTGGGCGACCTCCCTGAGTAAGTAGCCTTGCACTGCGTGGGGTTATCGTGGTGTGGACCATATAAATCCCCAAATCTTGTGGGACTAAGATGAACACGGGGAAAGAAATTATTTTAAAAGGATCTCCGGGGCAATCTGAGACCTCAGATACTAAGACATCGGGATCAGGACCGATGGAGTGCACTCCTACTTCTCAATCAGGGTCTAGACCTGAGCAAGAAGTGGGAACTGTAACAGAGAAGTTGGACCAGATTAGGATGAAGGCCTTGTCTGGGGCTCAGAGGAGGAAACTTCTCAAACAACAGAAGCAAAAGGAAGGAAAAGAATGGCTTCCTAAACATAAGTGGAGGGAATCAAAAGGGCTTGAGCCCAAGACCCGCAAAAAGAAACTGCCTCAGGCCGAAGGGGATACACAGACCCCCTCGACGTCAAAGACAGGTGGCAAGAGGGTTAGAGAGGAATCTAAGACTCCCTCCTCTCTGGACAAGCGTGATCCTGAAAGGTTGAGGCAGGAAATAGGGAAACAGACCTATAGTACTGCAATACCGGTCTTTAGAATGGCGGTTGTCCAAGAAGGATACCCACTGGTGAGCATCACCTCGCAGCAGGAGGAGCTCGTGCAGATGGCCCTCTTTGAAGAGATTGGGGGGAACGCTGGTCCAGGACCCAAATTCAGGAGGGTCTATCTAGATTGTCTGCGAGGGGGAGCACTCAGCAGAATGGCTTAAGTACAAGGTGCCCATGATATACCTGTGGGAGGTTGCAAAGCTACTGGTCAAGACAGCAGCCGATCTCCTGAAGACCGCAAAGGTATCAATATTTGTACCAAAGATCCTTAAGGATGTCTCTCCAAAGACTCTGTTCAAGAAAATAAGGGTCCAGAACCCAAAAGTCTCGACAGAGGATTGGAGGGTAATTAACCAAAAGGTCGTTCCGGAAGGACGAACTCTGGTGGTGGAGGTCGGAGAGAAGTCCCTGAAGGCATTGCGAGAGCAAGGCCTGAAACTGTTCTTAGGGTTCTTGCAGGTCGCCCTCAGGGTAATCAAAGACCTTAAAAGTAATAATGGCAGCAAGATGGGGACTGGAAGTGCTGCAGATAAACCTGCAGCACAGTAAAGGGGCCACTGCTGCCCTGAGCCGTCGCCTGGGGAAACAGGAGGTGGACGTGGCCCTGATACAAGAACCCTATTTATACAAAGGGGGTGTATCGGGCCTCGGTGGTACTGGAGGTAAGCTGATTTACGCTAGAAATCTAAAAAAACTCCAGAACATGAATTAATGTTAGAAATGGAATCCCTTTCATACCAATGATGGATTTTTGTTCCAGGGATATGGTGACCATCAGGATGCAGCAAAGTGAGGAAGGTATCACGAGGGAAATTGTTTTGGCCTCAGCATACCTTCCTTACGAAGACAGCTCTCCTCCTCCTTTGGAAGTGAGGACACTGACGGAAGCCTGCCATCGGCAACGTGACGAACTGTTGGTGGGATGTGAAGCCAATGCCCACAAACTATCGTGGGGTAGCAAGGACACCAACAGTAGAGGTGAGCACCTTCTTGAATTTCTCCTATCCAACAATTTGTAGATCCTGAATAGCGGTGATGAACCTACATTCAGGAATAGTAGAAGGGAAGAAGTAATTGACATAACTTTTGGTTCCATGATGATGGGCAGTTACGTCAAACAGTGGAATGTGGTCCTGGAGCCATCCTCATCAGATCACATGTATATTAAGTTCAAGGATGAAATTGGAACCAGACAGACCATGGCCTATAGGAATCCCAGGAAAACGGACTGGAAGACATATAGGAAAGACCTTGACTTCAGCCTATAGGAAATTAAAACTTCGATAAGTAATCCAGCAGAGTTTGAGGAAGTAGCAGAGGCCGTAACCTCTGCTATAGTGACCTCATGCCAGGA
Organism: Locusta migratoria; assembly: GCA_026315105.1. Classification (NCBI taxonomy): domain Eukaryota; kingdom Metazoa; phylum Arthropoda; class Insecta; order Orthoptera; family Acrididae; genus Locusta; species Locusta migratoria. Next base: position 564,881,238 of record CM048755.1, on the reverse strand, counting down.
CAACTACTCAATCACCAAGAAGTGCACAAATAGGAGTGTGCCTTGGTGGAATAATAACCTGGAAATGCAAAGGAAACAGGTACGAAGACTGTTTAACCTTGCGAGGCGCAAAGGACAATGGGCAAAGTATCATGAGGGCCTTCTCAATTACAACCTTGCCATCAGACGGGCAAAGGAGGCATCCTGGAAGGTATTCTGTGAGGAAGTGGAGGACACGGCTGTTCAAGCAAGACTTCATAAAATCCTCACTAAGGTACCAACTAATCCAGAAGGAACATTGAGGAAGGAGGATGGGGAGTATACAAAGACAGCACATGAAACGTTGGAACTGCTCCTCAAGACTCACTTTCCACATTATACTCTACGGGATAACTCAGACCAGAATGAGATTCCTGAGAGACAACGGTTCTCGGGTATTCGCAAAGAGGACTGGGATTTGGCCGAGGAGTGTGTCGATCTCAGTAAGGTCCGATGGGTGGTGGGAACATTTCAACCGTTCAAGTCACCTGGCCCCGGTGGAATCTTTTCAGCTCTCCTGCAACAAGCGGGAGAAAATCTTATTAGATTCCTATGCAGGTTATTCAGGGTTAGCCTAGCAGCAGGAATCATTCCCAATGATGGAGGGAAGTGAAAGTTGTCTTCATTCCTAAACCAGGGAGAATTGATCATACCAAGGCCAAGGATATGAGACCAATCAGCCTGTCCTCCTTCATTCTTAAGACATTGGAAGAGCTGGTTAACGTGCATGTCGGAGAAAGGAGGTTACGTAGGGCTCCTCTAAATTCAAACCAACATGCATATCAGCCAGGTAAATCATGAGAGACAGCTCTCCACCAACTCGTTGGGAAGGTGGAGAAAGCACTACACTTTCAGGAAATAGCCCTCTGTATCTTCCTGGACATCGAGGGGGCTTTTAGCAACACGACCTTCGATTCCGTGGTTAGGGCAGCAGAGGTGCATGACCTAGGTACCACTATATGTAGGTGGACTAGGGCCATGCTCAGTGGAAGAAAGGTAGAAACTACCATGATGAATGAAAAAATGGTAATCAACACCTCTAGGGGTTGCCCGCAAGGAAGAGTTCTTTCCCCTTTATTGTGGAATCTAGTGGTGAATGATCTCATTGGAGAATTAAACTCTAGGCAGTACTTTTGCCAAGGATACGCATATGATCTTGTCATAGTAATACTTGGCAAATTTGCTGACACAGTCAAGAATATGGCACAAGGTGCGTTGGACATTGTGCAAGATGGGTGCAGAAAACGGGGTCTAGGGGTTAGTCCTAAGAAGACTGTTGTTGTACCATTCACAAAGGAGCATATCCAACATTCAAGTTGTAATCTAAAGCGTTTCAATGAAGCGCTACCTGTGAAGGGGACAGTGAAATATCTAGGGGTTACCTTAGATGAGAAACTGACATGGATCCCTCAAATTATAAATATTTGCTCCAAGGCAAAAGGCACTCTAGTAAGTACCAGGAGAGCTTGTGGCAAAAATGGAGGCCTGAGCCCCAAGGGTATGGACTGGATATACATCACAGTGATTAGACCCAGAATCACCTATGGGGCGGTCGTGTGGTGGGAGAAGGTAGAACAGCAGGTTGCTGCTAAGGAGCTTGGTAAGATGCAGATATTAGCCTGCTTAGCCATAACAGGCGGAATTAGCAGCACACCAACTGCTGGGATGGAAACCATGCTGGATATGCCCCCATTACACGTTTGGGTCAAGATGGAGGCAGCGGCTGGTGCATACAGTCTCAAAACTGGCAACAACTGGAATTCTTTGGGATGTCCAGAATCACACACTAAAAATAGTGAGTGAGGTAAATATAGGAAAGGTTGTGGAAATGCCAGCCGACTATATTATAACCCCATACTGCTTCAACAAGCCTTTCAATATAACAATTGGAAGCAGGGAGCAGTGGGAGAAAATAGTTCGACACCGTACAGGGGATATTTTCTGGTTCACTGATGGGTCAAAATCAGACCAAGGCGTTGGGGCCGGGGTATACGGGGTGCAGCCATGACTGAAGGGCGTCATCTCTCTAGGGAAACTGGCCTCAGTAATCCAGGACGAAATCACTGCCATCAGTGTGTGTGTGGAGGAGAATTTGCGTAGGTGCTACAAAGATCGTAGCATCTATATCTATTCAGACAGCCAGGCAGCCCTGAGATCATGGCAGCTCCTGCAACAAGGTCTAAAATTGTTGCAGAATGTCACAGGGTTCTGGTGGAGCTAGGGGAAAGCAATAGAGTAAACCTATTGTGGGTCCCTGGCCACTCGGGGATCAGTGGCAACGAACATGCCGACAGATTAGCCAGGATGGGGGCAGAGACTCCATTTATTGGACCGGAACCTGTCCTGACAATCACCAAGGCAATGATCAAATTGGAGCTACGTAAATGGCTCAGAAGACAGCACGTAGAATATTGGACCAAAGTCTATCAACAAAAACATGGCAAGGTAATGATGCCACAGCCATGTTTTAAAAGAAGCTCTGCAATCCTGGGCCTGAACAGGAGAGAGATTAGACTCATGGTTGGATTGCTGACAGGCCATGGGAATTTCAAAAAACATCTACATACAATGAGAATAACAGAAGAGGACCCTAAATGTAGGATCTGTGATGACGGTGATGAAACTGCATCACATCTAATCTTCGAATGCATTGCATTGGAGAGTAAAAGGCACAGAACATTTGGGACAACCAGACCCGAAGAAATTGTGTCTAATAAAGAACTGGTATAGGGACTCCTTGCACTGTTGAAGGGCATTGGTTGGCTTTACTAGATATACAGGGAGTGATACTGCACAATAAAATTAGTTTCCGTGCGGGCAGTGGCGGGTTGAACCAAGACTGTTCTGGCTTCCCTGAGAAAATCAAATCAAATCAAATCAACAGGAACAACCGTTGTCAAAGGCCCACGCCGTGAAATGAGATGGTAATTTAGTCTGCTTAGGCCTATAAGATTTTGAATAACATATACGAGCATGTAATCCTTTGAAACAGCGACTGCCAACATTATCTGAATCCATTCAGACATATAATTAAAATGCATAACTGATTATTTCTGTTCCGCAAGTATTAATGTAGTTCTTATCCAAAGACGTGATCGCGCCAAAAATTCCAGACATACGTGATTGGGTTTGATGTGTTAGTCAATATCGGTGCAGAATCCTGTACGGTAATTCTTTACCGAAACGGAATACAACGTAAATTTCAAGTTTGTGTAGAGTGAGGAAGTAGTATAGTGTTTGTAAATCTAAAGGACTTAACAGCTGCGGTTAACAGTCCCTAGGTTTGCAGACTACTTACACTAACTTAAACTAACATATGGTAAGGACAACACACACACACTCATGCACGAAGAAGGAATGCATTTCTTGTGCCGTGGCGGAGCGGCCGAGGGCATTGAGGCGCTATGCTACGATGCGCGAGGCCGTCCCCCGTCGGACATGTTTGTGCTGTCTTTAATATAAGGTATTTCATTAGTAGTTTTTAAGTTAAGGTACTGATGACCCCGCAGTTATGTGCCATAAACTTTACAAACATTTGAATTTAGCATTTATTGTGTGTGGAGGAATTGTTAATCCTAAAATGTTCAAATGTTTGTTAAGCTTAAGCGACTTATCTGCGAGGTCATCAGTCCCTAAACTTACAAACTACCTTATACTAGAGACGACACAAACATCCATGCCCGAGGGGGTATTCGAACCCCCGACGGGGAGCAGCCGCGCGCATCGGAGCATATCGCCTTAATGCGCTTGGCCACTCCACCGCGGTTGTTAATCCTAAGTGCCTGCCGTCAGTAATTCATTATTCATCTCCGTGAACTAGTGAGATGTTAGCGGCATATTACGTATCCCACACAGCAAATCTTTTCCTTCCATTCCCACACCAATACACCTTACATCATATGACAGTTACAAAATTGATTCATAAATCAAAAGAAACATTCGACAGGGCAAAGCTATCGATAATAAGCTGTTCAGTGATGGCAAACAAGACCAGAGTTATACATCACAGCCTTCTTGTCGTTCTGTTCGAAGTTTTGCCTGCAAAACGTAAATAAAAATTACGAAGATCTTACGAAGGCATAAAAAAAGTTGCGACAGGGAGTATATAGGCGGAAAACATCAAGCAACATAAAATTTCTTTTTTCGTCCCCTCTCATGCGATTTCGGAAGGGAAACAGTTGCCAATAGCCTTTACTGTTGAATGCATCAAAAATAAAAAATAAAAATAAAAATTTTGTACCACTTTGGTACACAACCCCCTTAAAGTAGTCATATCCCCAAACTATTTCCAGTTTGAAAAATAATTTTACCTACAAAAATACGTACTACCAACGGGAGCCGCTATATCAGGAACTCTGGCAAAAATCTTTATCAACCATATAGAGAATATAATGTTTAACACAATCAACAAGAGAACATATACAAAATGTTCCACTGGTACATATTTGTAGATGACAGAATATAAAAATGTTTGTAAGGCTTGTGGGACTTAACTGAGGGATCATCAGTCCCTAAACTTTCAAAATACTTATGAACTATCTTATACTAAAGACAGCACAAACATCCATGCCCGAGGGGGGATTCGAACCCCCGACGGGGAACGGCCTTGGGCATCGTAACATAGCGTTTCAATGAGCTCGGCCGCTCCGCCGCGGCTGACAGTATGTATGGTAGATGATTCAGCAAACAAAATACAACAGATACACAAAGAAATAAACAATATTCACAATGGAAATAATAATAAAGAGAGACAATAATAAGCATGCATAATTAATACACAAACAGTGTGAACAAGTGAGAAAAAATGTGTTGTCTGCGTCTTTACGCTTTTTCCTTTCAACACCGCATGTATCACAACTAAGATTAAAGCAGGTGTGACTATACCCCTTAAGAACCTGCGTATTGGGCTATGTACGGTTATTATTTATATGTTTTGCTCGATGTTATCTTAGGGTCGAGCCTTTTATGTCTGATTTCATGCCCCAGCAATACCTTAGTTGCAGAAATTATCTTTTACCTGCAAACCTGTAGTTAAAAAAAACTCTATGCATTGGCTGTCGTTTGCAAGACAAATAATAAATATTACATAAAAAACTGGTTCAATAGTAAAAAGTGTTTTATTCTAACTTTTGCAAATGATGTACGAAAAGTCAAATATTTAGTTGAATAAGGTTTGTTCAAAAAAAATTGTTCCTTATTGGAAGTGGTCAGATGAATTATTAATCATAAATAGAATAATATATTTAAACAGTTGCACTGTATTCCCTACTAAGTAATCACAGCTTTATGAAACACAGAAACATTGTAAATTTTGCGAGCACTGTTGTCAACAGTTCAAAACAAAGTTTCCTGAACACCAATTCCACACTCGTAAGTGCTTGTGTAAAAACATAAACACATATCATGCTGTACTGGCGTACACTTGTTCTCGCCGAATTTAGAGTTGCGAGAAGTAACCGTTCGCTGCGCAAATCTTAACACTCTCACAGATCGAATCACTTCTATTATCCCGGAGGGTCCATCTTATGCCAAGACTAGACGAGGAGTTTTCTTTTCAGCGCACCACTTCACTCTATTCCATGACCGCCTGCGCAGTCCAGTGGACAGCGTGATAGATTGCCACGCAGGGTTCCCGGGTTCGATTCCCGATCGAGTCGGAAATATTCTCCACTCGGAGACTGGATGTTGTATAGTCCTCATCATCATTTCATCATAATCGACGCGCAAGTCGCTAACGTGGCGTCACCTATAGATTTGCACCAGGCAGGCCGAACGCGATCTCAGCTAGAGTCTAATGCCCAAAAATGCCACACGAAATCATCACTCACCTCCTTCTCAACCACTCTATTCCTATCAGTTCTGTTCCTCGGCCGCTTCCTTATTGGCCGATCGTCATCCATTCCAAATTCGTATACATCTTAATATGAGATATTTCTCTAAGTAAAAACTGACGATCTTAAACCACTTCTTTACTAATATAACATTATTTAAATACACAAATAGATTGTTAAATAGCATCAAATAAAGTGTGAAATAAATAAATCGACAAACCAGCTTTCATGAGCGTGATCGCTCATGCCACACAATATTTACATAAATTACTGGCAAATTGCAGAATCAAACGACACACTAAATTAAATATACGATAAGTAATTCATGCTACTTGCATTTCCAGTGCTACTATGGAGAATATGAAGATATGTTTATATTTCCATTATACATTGATATCAGTTAAAATTAGTCATATATGTAAGTGTGACGCTTTCAAGGTGATAGCTAGAGACAAGATATCATCTAAAGCAGAGTTTGCTGAAATTGCATTACGCATTCTAAAGTTGGTTATCTTAAGCCTGAATTTTTTGTATTTTCATTTAGTAGTCATAAACATTTGTAATTTTTGAAGTACTAAAATTATTTTGAGAATCATGAGATGTTCGTAATTACTGCAATGTCGTAAATGCCTTCAATGTTGAGGGTAAATACTGTATAGATCATTTTATTTTATTCTGAATTACTGGATTGTGGAACTCACATATGTCCTCCAGACACCCTTACGAGACTTTTGGCTAACAGCCCTCATTAGTATTGGGTAGCAATTGGGTCTTTCCCATATTTCCACCGATTTGTACTAATCCCTGGCAGGGTGCTTGGTTTAACAAGATGCCTGGCCAGTCTGGAAGCTGCCAAACCGCTTGCCGCGGTCCACTGTCGTCGGCCCTTTATCTTTCCAAACAATACCATTACTTATACGAATTGCGTAACTCTACGGACATTACTCCCGTAAAGTCACATGTCTCTTTTTTTTAAAACAAAGTGACGAGAAATGGGACATAATTTTAAATTTGACACATTACTTTATATGTACTTAATACAGTGCATTTAAAATATGTATGTGACTTTTGAAATATAGACATTAACTTAGACTATTTACATGAGGTGCTATTTTGTAAAAATTTAGAGATCTGAAGATGACAACTAAGATTGTCGAAACCGATCATTTAAAATAAAATAATACATTCAAGAAGCGATCTCGGCATATAAATTCTTAACAAATAATTTAGATCGCCCCGTCGCTTGAAAAAGGACAAGCATATACAATAAGCACACATCTAACATCGTCAGAAAACCACCAGCAACAAATACAGTCATACATACCACATATAACTACCACCATAATCATAGACTAGCAGCTCTATGGCACAAAGCACTGAAGAATGTCGCAATAAGCAAAGAAAAGTATGACCAAGAATTAAAAACAATACAACTCATAGTCAAAAAAATGGATATAACATCCAAACCGTGGAAAGACTCAACCAAAACATTAAGATACAACTAAAGAAAAATTGTAACAACAGCAAAACAAAAACACCAAAAAATCTCACAAACACAGGTAAAACAACAGACAGAAAACAGCAACATTCGTGACGCAAACAGCAAAAATGAATAGTAACATACAAACGGAAATGAATACGCAAAATGACAAACAGATAGAAAAATTAAAAATTGCCTACAGAACAAGAAACACACTCCTCTCAGATTGTCAAAACACACACAAATATGTAGGAGCAGGTATATAACGGCTAAAATGTCTGGACGTAAATCATTATATATGGATATGACAGGCAGAAATATGAAGGACATTTAAGAAGCTCGGAGTATGAAAATAGTCATTCAACCTTTGCAGAAAACGTGATAGAACATGACATGAACTATCCATAATCTTCCTTTTCTGTAGAAATAGCCGGCAGCGGTGAGCGAGGGGTCTGCGGCGCGCCATCACAGCTGCACGGCCATTACAGTCGGGGGTTCGAATCCCCCCTCGGGCATGGATATTTGTGCCGTCCTTAGTATTAGCTAGTTCATAAGTAGTTTGTAAGTTTAGGGACTGATAACCCCGTAGTTAAGTCCCATAAGCTCTACAAACATTTGAACATTTTCATTTTATGTAGAAATAAACATATCGTTACAGTGTAAGTTGTCGCAGGAAATACCAGAATTATGTTACTGTTGTGTTTTCAAGTGACTTCTCCATAAACATTGCCGCGGCGGAATTGATGTGCGCACTAATGCACCTTGCTGCAGGTGCGCGTGGACGTTCGTCGTCAGAGGTTCCAGTCCTCCCTCGGGCATATGTGTGTGTGTGTGTGTGTGTATGTGTGTGTGTGTGTGTGTGTGTTTTATTCTTAGTATAAGTTAGTTTAAGTAGTTTGTAAGTTTAGGGACCGATGACCGCAGTAGTTACGTCCCATTAACTTCACAAACATTTGAACATTTTAGAAACATGGGACTTCCCTACATCAGTGCTGATATGGCTATCGCTTAAATATTTACCCAAACTACGAAGAGACCTTAGTTGCCTGTGTATTCTGTCAAAATAAGTGCAGTACTACATAATACGATGGGAAAGATACTATGGTAAAAATAGACGTTGTTTAGAAATGACGGCTATTAACCTTCCGATAGGCGCGCCTTATAGTCAGCCAAGGAGTTCATGCTTATTTTGCAGATACCTCTTGATAATAAACCTTAGAAAGACACAAACATCAAACTTGTATCGTAAAAGAGAAGGCTAACACAAAGAGGGGGATTTACGGCTCTCCCACTTTGCGACAAAAGGATACGAAACTTGTCGCCTCGTATTTGACACATACGCGCGCCTGTCGGAAGGTTAATTACGGAATATAGAGATAATCAAATGTTCAAATGTTTGTAGAGCTTATGGGACTTAACTACGGGGTTATCAGTCCCTAAACTTACAAACTACTTATGAACTAGCTACAACTAAGGACGTCACAAATATCCATGCCCGAGGGGAGATTCGAACCCGCGACCGTAGTGGCCGTGCAGACCACAGTAGACGTTAAAGTGCGAGAAAAGAGGAATCAGTTACAGGACGACTCTGCTTTGGCAATGGGAGTCAATGAAGTGATTTTTGCCAACTTACACTGTAATAGTGCTGTACAATTATTTGATTAGATCGTGGTTTGGTGTGGAGTCCTCTTGAAAGGCGATGTTTTGCGTTTCAATCTTTGTCACTCGTTTCGTAAATATGTTAGTGGAATCCTTAAGGTCATGATGTATGTTCTGAGCTGTGTTTTGTGTCTCCGTTACGACCTACAGGACAGTTTCTCCAGCGAGTAGAAATAAGAGTTCAAGACAGACTTCCCAGTCCCACTCTTTTTCTAGCGCACTTCCTATAGTTTGTCATATGAATAGCATATGCGTCGCTTAAATTTCTGGCACTAACCTATTTTTAAGCCTTGATTTGTACTGGAATTATGTTGTAGACTGTTCTTTTTAATACCATAATTAGAGGATCCGAACTGGCTATATGCTGCCTTGTTAGAACGAATGCTTAGTTGTCTTCCTGTTTTCATATCGAGTTTGGAGATCAGTAACCCCGGGTTTTTCACAGTTACAGCCGTCAGACCACGTGCCGACCAGGTTCTTACTGTCTTGCTGCGGCAAGTTCCCAGACTGCTAAAAACAATGACTGCGTGTCCTTGCAGCCCCATGCCGCGGAAACATTTCAGTCAGGTTACGCCAGCCTACAGGAAATCACTCACAAGTCAAATGTCCGGATCACACGAAGAAGTATTCTAGTTCCTTCTACATAGTGATCATTTTACTAAACCTGTGTCTTTAGTGGTTCTCCTAAATTTCTGAAATAAAAATTTCAGTTATTACTAGTAGGACTAATGTTTACCATACCTTGACAATAGTAGTCTGAAACTATCCGTGAAATATAACCATAATCTCGAGCTGAAACTATAGACAACATTGCCATTTAAATGTTCATGCTTAATGTCACATGGACAAGCAAAATCAGTATACGTGTCGCAATTGTAGGATGAAACTGTCAACGAGAGGTGTTACTGAGGAATAACATTGAGCTATACTAAACATCTAAAACCATTTTAGTTCCGATTTTTATTTTTTCGTTTACTGATTACATGAACGTGGAGTAACATGGAATTACGAGTCGTATCCAAAATTAAAGTTTCCCAAATGTTTAAAAACAAAGACGTCATAGTTACATGAAAAACTTCATTGACAACAGGTATAGCATTGTTTGAGCTTTTTCCTGCATAGTATCCAAAGCAATTGAAACACCTTTGATATGGTGTGATCAAGTATTGTATTCCGATGTGGTAGAAGTCTGCCGCCTGCGAATCGAGCCAGCGTGTGGCAGTCGTCTTCAGTTCATTCGTCGCTGTCAGAACGCTGGTTGGAGGACAAGAATATCGTGAGCTAGAACGCAGGGTGAAAATCACTGATGAGGACTGTATGCTGGCTAATTATATATCTTCTAGTCAAACTTACAGCTACTCTGGGCTGGGTCGTGTGGTTACGAACATTGTCATGAAGTAGGGCAACATCTAGCTCAAAAATAGTTGTACATCTTGACAAATAAGTTTTTCATACAACTATGTTGTGTTATAAAAAGAAGGAACATACATTGTAAATACTCCGCATGTGTTTGCCCGTACTACGTCAATCAGTGGCGAATATAGCATATATTTTCGGGAGCGGGGAATGGGGGGCAAGATTATTCTAAAGCTAAATGAAGTAATTTTAAGCACACACCCCATCATATTTTGTATCAGCTTTACTCTCATATTCAGAGGACAATATGCGCCGAAGCATCTTTTACTTTACTGAGATCTAGCTCTTTTCTTGTTGACATTAAGTCATAAAAATATAGTTTTTTTCAATTATTTTTTTTAAACTGGCACGAACTAACTACCACTAATACACCACTTCCGTCACCAATACAGGGAAGTATGACTGTCTACCACTGCGATGCCTTCACGCGTCATTCGTTACAATAATTGAGATACCGTACTTATTTTTCTCTTTATAGGGGTGTAGACCTCCTCGCCCTTCCCTTTTTATACGCGTTTGGAGTCAATATCAAGTTGTCACGCAGTCAGGTACGCTAAGCTGAAGCATTTATAACCTTCCACAATGCAAAAATTTGAGTCTTGCTGCATTTCAAAAGGGTAAGATTTGTTTATTTAGTTATCGTATGGAAGTGCACATCATTTAGCAGGTCTTATACAACTATACATACAAAAAATACAAAATTGTGCAAACCATACGCCACATAATAGAAGACTGCGAGGTGAAAGCGTACGATGGGAACGTCTCCGATTTCCTGACTGCAAAAGACGACGCAATAGACTAAAAAGATAAGATCTCATCCATCGTGGCTGTAGTATATGTTGTCCTTACAGAATTATTGAATTCTGTGGGTAGGGAGTTGGGATTAGGGTAGTAATGTTGTTGACAATAACGTCGTCTTTTGTGTCAGTATCACACTTTAGAGCCGTTAGAAAGGAAGTTTTCAGACACCCTTTACCCAAATTTCAAACTTCTGCGTCACAAGGGGAAGAAAATTACGAGGTGTCAAAAAAGTTATTCTTTAATTATGTTGCGGAATATAGTAACTGTTGCGAGTGAGTATATCGGGGAAATACCCTGAATAAGAAGGTCAAGTTCCCTCAAGTATCGTGTGCTTCCACATACTCTGTCTCCTCACCAGTGAAAACTGGTCTACAAGATACCCGTCTTTTTTACTGTGACTAGCGTCGTTAAGAAAGCTGTGCATCTGACTTACCACCAAGCATTGTGTGAAGCAGATATTGAATCTGAGCCTCTGAGATTCGGTTCTACATCTGTAAAGAAATATTAAGGATTGTCGCCACTTGGTAATGAGCCCATTAGAGGCAGGGCTGAAGATCGGATTTCAGGAAAGTTGAAAAAATTGACTGTATCGTTTTAAGTACAGTGATTGCCTTCAGCGATTAGGAAAAACTTCAGAAAACAGAAATGTGAATAGTCGGGCGTGGGTTTGAACCCCGTTCTCCCAAATGAGAAGCCCATGTGTTCTTACTGCGTCACATCACTTGATTTCTACTGTTAAAAATCAATCTAAACCCGTATTATGTTAAAGTAGGTTGACAAGATTTAATAATTGTAGCGCAGAACAAAGGGCAACAAGTTACAGGAAGAAACTTACTGGCAGATTAAAACCATGTGCCGGAACCGGGACTCGAACCTGGGACCTTTGCCTTTCCCGAGCAAGCGCTCTACCGACTGAGCTATCCCGGCACGCTTCACGGTCCGTCCCCACAACTTCACTTCTGCCAGTACCTCGCCTCCAATTTTCCAAACTTCAAAGAAGTTCTACAAAACTTGCAGAAATACCACACCTGGAAGAAAGGATATGGTGGAGACATGGCTTAGCCACAGCCTAAAGGATGTTTCCAGGAAGATTTACCATGATGAGGGACGATCAAAGACACAGACACTGCCGAAAAAAAAGTGAGGCTGTAAAGACGATCTCGATTTTTATCTGCTGAGGCCCCTTAGGGATAGACGATGTAGTGATTAATTTTAAGGCCCCTACACATGGTCCGATAAACTGGACATGTGGAGGCGCTTCCCGACCAACTTCCCACACCACTCCACCCGACAAACTGTGCGTGTTAGCGCTACCCGGCGAATTTCCTGCCTGCGATCGTCTGCTGTCTGCAGAGCGAACACGCGAAAACAAAAACAGTCCGACAAAAGGACACCACAGAACTCGGAGCCAGCCGCGGTGGCCGAACGGTCTGCGGCGTGCCAGTCACGGTCTGTACGGCCGCTGCGGTCGGGGGTTCGAATACCCCCTCGGGCATGGATGTTTGTGCCGTCTTTAGTATAAGCTAGTTCATAAGTAGTTTGTAAGTTTAGGGACTGATGACCCCGTACTTAAGTCCCATAAGCTCTACAAACATTTGAAGTTTTTTTTTTTTTTTTTTTTTTTTTTTTTTTTTTTTTTTTTTTTTTTTTTTTGGAGTACGCGTAGGCGCTGCAATCGCTGCATGCAGTTGGCTAGAGCGTGTGTAGGTTGCTAAGAATTTGGTTAGTTCGTTGGTCGGTCGATAAATCGGAGCGTGTGTAGGGGCCTTTAACGTCGTCAGCCAACAGATATAGACCCCTTTATTTGGGAACGTTTACCAAAAAAAAAAATGTTCAAATGTTTGTATGGTCTATGGGACTTAACTACGGGGTTATCAGTCCCTAAACTTACAAACTATTTATGAACTAACTAAGACTAAGGACGGAACAAATATCCATGCCCGAGGGGGGATTCGAACCCCCGACCGTAGTGGCCGTGCATACCGTGACTGGAGCGCCTCAGTCCCCGCGGCCACCGCGGCCGGCGGAATGTTTACAGCCATAAACTCAGTGTAATATCAACGTATGAAGCAAACAAGCTTCATGTCATGGAAACGCACTCTTTCTTCCTAAACACAACTAAGTCAGTTTTAAAAGGGCCAAATTATGGCCTTCCGAGTGGCAGGATGGACCTTTCGGAGAATTGCCACACAGTTTAGACGTGCTGCAGCAGTTGCGCTACGATGCTGTTTGCAGTGGTCAAGTGAACATTCTCACACGCGTAGACCAGACTCTGGAAGTTCACGTAGCGTAGCCGTCCGCCAAGATAGTCCTATTTTAAGGGTAACAGTTGTAGATCGTACAGCTACCACAGCACAGATAAGACTTTTTGTGAGCGTAGTAGTGTCAACACAGACTATCATCGTCCGGTTACTAACAGTGGGACTAGGGGCACGGACACGTCACAACATCGACGTGTACAGCTCGACTGGTGTAGACAGCATAGACTTACTAAATAAAAACTAGACCGGTCGCTGGCGTTAGTGTCGCATTCCCACATTGAATGTGACAGAAGCCGCCATTTGCAGGGCAATCGTGCGTACACATGGTTCGTCCGTGTGCTGCTTTTAATTGTAACAGCAAAGACGAAGACGGAAACAATGTTACATTTCACAGATCAGTCATTACTTGTATACCATATAGTATTTTCATGGAGAAATAAGAAATCATGAGCGTTTGTTTTTGTTTAGGTTTCCTCTTAAAAATGATTCTCTAAAACTGAGAGACGTACTTTGGTGCAAGTCATGTACTTATATTCTATTTGCATATAAATTACTAAAAATACTAATTTGAGCTGAATGAATACCTAGGCGTATTAGAGGTTTTTATCACATATAAGTATGATGCAGAAGTAGGTCGAATAATTGTTTTTCGACACTGTACTTCGTAAATGGTCATTACTTGATGGAATGTTGCATACTCAACCACTTTGAGAAGTATTATCTCTGATAAAAAGTAATGTGCGATTGAAATGCGTATTTAAAATTTTATGAGTTATTACAATTATTCATACCCAAATTCGGGGAAGTTGAAAGAAAAATTCTACGGCATACGGAATGTAGACAAAAATATTATGTACAAAAATAAGGCCGGCCGCGGTGGCCGAGGGGACTCAGGCGCTCCAGTCGCGGTCTGCACGGCCTCTACGGTCGGGGGCTCGAATCCCCCCTCGGGCATGGATATTTGTGCCGTCCTTAGTCTTAGCTAGTTCATAAGTAGTTTGTAAGCTTAGGGACTAATGACCCCGTAGTTAAGCCCCATAAGTTGTACAAACATTTGAACATTTTTTGAACAAAAATAAGCGCGCAAAACGTACAGAGTAGTCGGCAAAAAGTAAACAGGCATTGACAGAAAATTACGTGAATTATAAAATTAACGCACTCTCTGCTACTTTACAACTTTCATGGAACCATCATATGCTAATATCTCGATGAAAAGTCGCTCCACCTTGTCAGAAAAGAGCCTTACATTCTTAAATTTCTTGTCTCTATGCAGACGTTACTTCGAAAATTAGGAATCTTCATTCATTTAAGGATACTTTTTAAACATACTGCACTAATCAGTATTAAAAAAAAACATGCGTTTATTTTTTGCTTTATTTTGCTCTTGTTGTGTCTCATACACTTCAAATCACAACCCCAGTACTAGGATTCTTCCCTGCAAATGGCGGCGAACAGCCGTTTCAATTGAGGGACAGTTGCCTCGCTTCTTCGCTTGGTAGTCAGAGAATCACTTGGAAGATGAAATGGCGGGCCGAGTTCTTCAGCTATGTAAGCAGTTTCTGTCGGCACGCTAGTGATGGTAGTCTGCGCGTAACAACGTAGCCCTGGCGACCGTTGTCTCGTAGAACGCATTCCTCCAAGACACACAGGCTGCACCACAGGCGTTATGGTCTAGATGGATAACCTACAGCTACCTTTCACCTTTGCTGTTGCCGGTGGGAATTCTGGCCAGCGCTCGGTACGTGCAGAATGTCGTAACACCCGTTCTGTACCACTCTTGCAAACAGCAAGGTGATGTGTTTTTGCAACAGTGTAACGCTGCCCCACACAATGCGCGTGAAATTCCAAGGCGCCTAGCTGCGGAGCGCGCCGCTGCTCGCCTTCTGAGGTTCGAGTCCTCCCTCGGGCATGGATGTTCATCTACTTCTACATAAGATACTCTGCAAATCACATTAAAGTGCCTGGCACAGGGTTCATCGAACCAGCTTTATACTATTCATCTACCATTTCATTCTCGAATAGCGGGTAGGAAAAGCAGCTGAATCTCTCCGTTCGTATTTTATTCTGATGATCATTTCTACCTATGTAAGTTGGAGTCAACAATATATTTTCGCATTCTGAGGAGAATGTTGGCGATTGGAGTTTCGTAAGTAACTCACGTTGCAGCGATAAGCGCCGTTGTTGTAATGACGCCGTGTCCCCCGTATTGTGACAATACAAAACGAGCTGCCCTTCTTTGGACTCTTTCGATGGCTTCCGTCAAACGCACTTGATAAGGATCCCACACTGGGCAGCAATACTCCAAATAAGGATGGACAAGCGTGGTGTATGCAGTCTCTTTAGTAGTTCTGTTGCGTCTTTTAAGTGTTCTGCCAATGAAACGCAATCTCTGTTTCGCCTTTCCCACGGCATTATCTACGTCTTCTTTCCAGTTTAATTATGAAGTAATCTTTTGATTGATTTATCTTGTAAACAAAGTTTAACGGATTTATTTTCGTACTTATGTGGACGACTTCACACCTCTCATTATTTTGACTCAATTGTCAATTTTTACATCATAGCGATATCTAGACGATAAATGACGGCGTCATCTGCTAACAACCTAAGAGAGCTGCTCACATTTTCTTCCAAATCATTTATGTAGGCAAGGAGCAGCAGAGGAGCAATAACACTACCCTATGGAAAGCCCAATATCACATCTGTTTTAGTCGATGCCTTACTATCGATTACTACAAAATTTGCCCTCTCTGACAGGAAATTTCCTATCCAGTCACAAATCTGGGGCGATAATCCATAACCACGCGTTTTGTTGTCCTTAACATAGGTTAGTTTAAGTAGTTTGTAAGCCTAGGGACTGATGACCAGAGTAGTTAAGTACCACAGATTTACAAATATTTGAACATATTGCGCGTGAAAGTCAGGGTACTCTGCAAGACGTGCAGAAAATTTCCTGGCCAGGGCGATCTTCGCGCAGTCGAACACGTGTGGAATATGATGGGACGACAACTACAACGTGAGACTCGTCAAATCACAGCTCTTGCGGAACTATGTCAACAGGTCGAGCAGGTGTTGAATATATGAAAATGAAAATACACGATTTTGTGTTTGTTCTACAGATTTGTTTATTTTGTCTATCGATTTTCGGCTTCTTACGCCATCATCAGACATTTACTGAAATTTTGTCAAAGAACTAGCGTTGTCACTAAACTAGAAGAGATGTTACATACAGAAAAATAAATTCTCTTCTTTGAAGCAGCAGTTACAGTGCAAATAAATATTTAAATTAAATCTGTAAATTAATAGTACTGCAAAAGGGAACATAGATAGTACACATCGAGAAACAGTGCAAACATAACAAATTCTTACAACAATGACTACAGTGAATAAAATAAAACTATATTCTTGTTTAATTCTATTATAATTACTGTAGTCATTGTTGTAAGAATCTGTTATGTTTGCACTGTTTCTCGATGTGTACTATCTATGTGTCCTATTGCAGTACTATTAACTTACATATTTCATGTAAGTATTTATTTACCCTGTGACTGCTCCATTAAAGAAGAGACTTTATTTTTCTGTATGTAATATATCTTCTGGTTGACTGACAACGCAAGTTTATTGACTAAACTTCAGTAAATGTCTAATGATGGCCTAACATGCCGAAAATTGATTAACAAAATAAACAAACCTGTAGAAAAAATAAAAAATTGTGTATTTCAGTTTTCATAAAGAATCTGTTCTACCAAGAAGCGACGGAAGAATCAGATACCAGGTGTGGAATAATGTATCCCAAGGCAGTAATCATTTGTAAGATCGAATGGCTGCCCGAATCTGCTCCTGCATTGACGCCACACCACGTACTAATGAAGGTATTGGACCTGGTATCCCGGTACCGTTTGAGCTACTGATACGTAAATGCAATCATTTCCTCTACACCATGTACTCTGTTTCAACAATATCTCTTGGCCGGCTGCGGTGGCCGAGGAGACTGAGGCGCTCCAGTCACGGTCTGCACGGCCACTACGGTCCGGGGTTCGAATCCCCCCTCGGGCATGGATATTTGTGCCGTCTTTAGTATAAGGTAGTTGATAAGTAGTTTGTAAGTTTAGGGACTGATGACCCCGTAGTTAAGTCCCATAAGCTTAATAAACATTTGAACAACATCTCTTGAGTGACGTGAATAATTCTAAGGTACTAATTTTTATTTTCGGTACTGCTTTTTCCGTTTGACGGCCGTACTAGAAGAAGAAGATTGGGTAGCATTGAGATTGAAACAGTAAAGGCAGCAGAGAACAAAATTGGTAGAAAGGCAAGACCTACAAAAAACTCCTTTGATATCACAGGAAATACTAAATTTAATTGATGAAAAGAGAAAATTTAAAAATGCAGTAAATGAAACAGACAGAATGGTGTACAGACGACTAACAAATGAGGTTGACGGGAAGTGCAAAATAGCTAAGCACGTGTGGCTGGACGGAAAATGCAAGTCTGTAGCAGAATGTATAAACAGGGGAAAAATAGATACAACCTACAGGAGAATAAAAGACATATTTTGAGACTAGAAAATCAGCTGTATGAATATAGAGAACTCATATGGAAAATCAGTTCTCAGGAAAGAAGGGAAAGCTGAAAGTGGGAAAGATTATATAGAGAGGCTCTACAAGGAAATGAACTTAGAGACAATATTGTAGGAAGGGAAGAGGAAGTAAATGAAACAGGAGATACTATACTGAGAGAAGAATTTGACAGAGCACTTAAAGACTTAAGTCGAAACAATGCCCCTGGAGTGTACGATATTTTCTCAGAGCTACTGAAGTCTCTGGGAGCGCCAGCCGTGACAGAACTATTTCACCTGGTGCGTGAGATGTATGAATTAGGGGAAATACCCTCAGACTTTAAGAAAAACGTAATAGTACCCATTCCAAGAAAGTGAGAGCAGGCATGTCTGAAAATTACAGAACATCAGTTTAATAAGCCATGGTTACAAGATTTTAACACGAATTATTTACAGAAGGATGGAAAAGCTGGCAGACGCCGGCCTCGGGGAAGATCAGTTGCCGCCGCGGCCGAGCACATTGAGGTGCTCAGATGCGCAAGGCCGTTCTCCGTCGGGGGTTCGAATCCCCGCTCGGGCCTGGATGTTTGTGCAGTCTTTAGTATAATTTAGTTTATGAGTAGTTTGTAAGTTTGGGGACTGATGACCCCGCAGTTAACAAACATTTAACATTGAAGATCAGTTCGGATTCATTTGAAATGGAGGAACACGGGAGACAATACTCACCTTACGACTTATCTTATAAGATAGATTAAGGAAAGACAAACCTACATTTCTAGCCTTCGTAGATTTGGAGATAGCTTTTTACAATGTTGATTGGAATATACTCTTTAAAATTCTCAAATCAGCAGTAGTAAAATATAGGAAACGGAAGGTTATTTACAACTTGTACAAAAACCAGACAGCAGTTATCAAAAATGAAGGGCATGAAAGGGATGCAGAGGTTGGGAAGGGTGAAAGACAGGATTGTAGCCGTTCTCTAATGTTATTCAATTTGTACATTGAGCACGTTATTAACTTAAGCAAGGAGAAATTTGGAGAAGGCGTTAAAGTTCAGGGTGAAGAAATAAAAACATTGCGTTTTGCCGATGACATTGTAATTCTGTTAGAGATAGCAAAGGACCTGGAAGAGTAGTTGAACGGAATGAACAGTGTGTTGAAAGGTGGGTATAATATAAACATTAACAAAAGCAAAACAAGGGTAATGGAGTGTAGTATAAACACATCAGGCGATGATGAAGGAATTAGATTAGATAACTAAGCAATAAAGGTGGTACATTAGTTTTGTTACTTGGGCAGTAAAATAACATACGATGGTCGCTGTATGGAGGATTCAAAATGCATAATGGGAAAAGCGTTTTTGAAAGAGAGAAATTTGTTAACATCGGATGTTAATTAAGCTTAAGGAAGTCCTTTCTGAAGGCATTTGTGTGGAGTGCTGCATTGTATGAGAGTGAAACATGAACGACAAACAGCGCGGACAGGAAGAGGTTAGAGGCTTTTGAAATGTGATGCTACAGAAGAATGCTGAAAATTAGGCGGAGAAAAGGAATTTCTGGCATACCTTGACTAAAAAAAGGGAGGGATAGATAGGACACATTCTTAGATATCAAGGAATCGCGAATTTAGCAATGGAGGGAAGTGTGTCGGGTAAAAATCGCAGAGGGATACCAAGAGATGAATACAGTAAGCAGATCCAAATGGACGTATGTTGCCGTTCTTATGAGGAGATGAAGAAACTTGCTCATGACAGCATAGGATGGAGAGCTGCATCAGGCCAGTCTCCGGACTGAAGACCGTAGCAACAACAACGGCCGTATTATGCAGAATCAGTTTTCAGATGAGGCAAGATATAACTTTGGTAAAATTTCGCGAACTGCTGCGTGAAGACGTCTGTTTACTACCAGTTGCATCTACTCATCCGATATGAATCGTCGACCCTTCGAGAAATTTTTGTAACGAACCGAAGAGGTGATAATCGCATGGGTAGAGCTCAGGGCGTGTGCATCAGTGTCCCACTCTTTAGTTGGCTTAACTTGTGCGTGGTGGTTGAGATTATCCTCCGTGTCCGACCAGCGTGTGTTATCGAATCGCACCCAGCATGAGACTTGTCGTACATTCCACATAGGTGTTTTCACAAATATGTTGCTACAATCTCATTCTTCACTCTCCAATGATTTCTGTTTGCATTTGCTCTGCGGCAGCGCAGAATAGAACAACGTTCGTACTGTTTGGACGCATTTAGCTATAACGTCACCATAGTTCAATTTTCAGCATTTCATCGCACCTTTTACTTCTGGAAGAAACAACAATGAAGAGGCTATTGCAACAGCAATTAATGACGCAGCGTTGAACGAACTGCGAAGTGTTGCTTCGTCGGAACAAAAGATGGCAGTCACCGAACTTTTGATCTCTTGTTCCCACAACTGGCAGGTAAGTTGAAAACACTCTTGTTCGTTGTGTGTCGAATGAGCTCAGACGATCTCATATTCTTCCCAGCACTGACCGTGGAGATCTGATTTTGAGCCGAGTAAGAAGAATGGAACTTCTTTGACTTTTCTGCAACAACCAGTGCTACGACTTCTTAAATGTAGGCACAGGGTTTAGGTATCCGTAACGGATAACATGCCATAATGGACAACCAATGTGTCTGGAGTGTATGAAAATGAAGAATAAGCTGTTTTCTTCCTGCCAATGAGAATTATCGCTGTACAGGGCAAAGGCTATAAAGTACTCAAGAAAGAGGTGAGAAACTGTTGGAACTATTCATAAATTATGGAAATATTTCCAAAATCTCTCAAAGTGCGAAGTATTACTGACAAGATGTCCTGTTCACATAACACCCAAAACCGAGAGTTAGCACAATCAAAAAATGTTAACAGTGATAACTCCGGGACAAACCTAAGACTTTATCGAAAAGACGGGATCCGCAGCACGAGTGACGGTGTACCAGTAGGCAAAAATCTTAAATCATTTGTGGTAGAATTGGAGTCAGATTGCGAGAAATGAATCCCTCTATCAGCGACCAGACTTAGCTGCAGAAGTAAATGGTATCCTCAGAGAAGCCGTATCGCCAATTACATGTGTGTCGAAGTCATACTACGGCTGTAGAAGAAAATTGCCTCACTACTTCAATATGTTTAGAAAAGATAGTTTGGAACACTCATGAGTTAAATGGATTAATAGTGTTGGTCTAAAATACAGCTGACTACTTGGAGGCTGATTATGTAGAGATTTGGACCAATGCTCATGATAGGAACAATAGGCAGGCTAGAAAAGACAGCAAAAGTCTGCATTTCTGAGGTGTGAAGAAAATATGGATACCCAGAAAGTAGATTAAGCGCGCTTTTCTCCCCACCGCTGCAGTATAACTCGTGGAGACGGAAGAAATCACGGAGGAATTGGAAGCCACAGTTTTCAAACCGTACATCGACGCGCTGTCAGGAAACGGATGCATACTGAAAAAGCCCTCCGTAAGAACGACCATTAGCGCTTCCAATAAAACACGGCCGTTGTACATTATTGGAGAATGGCAAGCAAGAATACGGTTTGTGGAAGACCGGGCTGAATCTTATTACGTATCAATGTGTCAGGGCGTATTTATTTATTTTTTTGTGGGGGGGGGGGGGAGTGGGTGGTGGCGGAAGGGGGGGAGGTGACTCCGAGTACTACCCGGGAAGAAAAAATTGCCGCAAAACACGATTGTTATTAGATTTACTCTTATTTTAATTACGAGGAAACTAATGATGTGGCTATAGTCCCACAAAATATTTTGGTGAAATAAAAAAAAATTACCATACAGCTGGACGTCGTTCAATATGAACTATCCAGGAAGGTTCTTACATTTACAGTGCAACTTAGGTTCCAATTGTAAACGTTAAAACCGTTTCACATGTCATCAGCATGTACTTGAACAGAATTGAAGCCTCGTCACCTCTTCGCAGAAGAATAACTAACCTGCATCACCAAGATATGTATTGAGCAAGCAGTTCGCTCCATCGAAGATCAATGCCGAAAACACCAGTGGCACAACTGATTAATGTATTCCGAAAAGTCGGCGCCACAGAGCACTGTTTGTACCGAGATTTCAGGGCAGACTTCTGATTTCTGGGACAATGTTGTTAGAGAAATGATCAAAATTATCACCGCTTGTTATCAATCTGGATTGCGGCTATAATATATCCGTCATTTTTCTGTTCTATCAGGTTTTTCAAGTTATGATATGGATTCAAGTGTATTTTTGGACACTGAAACAAAAAAGAATTAAAAAAAGAGGGAGAGAGAGAGAGAGATTTCTGTTCTTCTCTATCATCTCATAATTTTTTTCCAAATTGCAATGTTACAAAATGTGTTATACATTGGAAAAATCACAAATATAGGATGTACAGATCGAATGAAATACGTAGGAAATGCCATCATTTGTCTATTAATGATGGGAACAAATAGCTACAAAATAAGCTACAAAAAGACAGCATTTTCGTCAGTAAACGAGCTTCACATTTCCAGTGTCGTTGTTGGAGCAACCGTTAGTACGTACCCTCAGCGATCACAAGTGTTTCAGTAAACAGATATACTTTTGACAGAAAATATACTGTGTTCTGTAGAGCGACAATGGATGTGCAAAGTTGCAGGTTCCTTTTGTTACATTTGTGGTGAAGTAATAATGTCAAGGAGCAAATGAAATATACCACAGTTCGCGCTTATCTTGTGTCTATTACGCGAACTTAAGAACTTAGGCGTGAAAGTAGGATACGAAGATTATAATCTGAATAAGGCTTGGGAACTGGAATTAGGTATAATTAAGAGGCTTACTGGGGGAGGGGATATGTCGCGTACACGCTCCCAGGAGGTCATTCACCTGACGATGGTGAAATGTCTCACCACCGTCAGCTGTTCGACCATATGACCCAGAAAGCGGGAAACACGGGCTCTCAAGTGGATGAAATATTTCTTGACTAGCGGAGGCCATTACACACGCATCCGAACTGTCAAAAAAAGTTCAAATGTTTGTAAAGCATAAGGGACTTAACTGCGGGGTCATCAGTCCCTAAACTTACAAACTACTTATGCACTATCTTATACTAGAGACGACAGAAACATCCACGCCCGAGGGGGGGGGGGGGATTCGAACACCCGACGGGGAGCGACCTCGCACATGGCAGCATAGCGCCTCAATGCGCTTGGCCACTCCGCCGCGGCTCCGAACTGTCACCAAATAAAGTCACTTCAAGTGTACGAAAATAAAACCAAATATGTGATTGGACTGATAAGTTCCCAGCGAACATAGCACACCATATCATTCTCAATGGATATCAGTAATTTGTGGAGAGCCCCAACGGGGCGTTATAGGACCATTAACTTTTACAAAATATATAAATGGTCTAATAGATAACATCGGAAGTTAAATGGGGTTCTTCGTATGTTTTTGTTGTATACGAAGAAGTTGCAATGCTGCAAACAAGTAATAAAATGCAGAGGGATCTGCAGTGTGGCAATCAAATGATTTGTAAATCTATGGCACTTAACTACTGTGGTTATCAGTTCGTAGGCTTACAAATTCCTTAAACTAACCTAAGGACAACACACACACACACACACACCACACACACACACACACACACACACACACACACACACATGCAGTGTGGAAATCAAATGATTTGTAAATCTATGGCACTTAACTATTGTGGTTATCAGTTCGTAGGCTTACAAATTCCTTAAACTAACCTAAGGACAACACACACACACACACACACACACACACACACACACACACACACACATATGCCTGAGGGAGGACTCGACCCTCAGACGAGAAGTAACCGCGCGCTCTACAGCAAGGCGCCTTAGAGCGCACCGCCACTCCACTGGGGCTCTACTGCCTGGTGCAATTCATATTCAGTATAGATACATGTAATGTATTGCAAATTCATAGAGAGGAAGGTCCCTTACTAATTGTTTGTAAAGCTATGGGACTAAAATGCAGTTGTCATCAATCGCTAGACTTGCAAACTACTTAAACTAACTTAAGCTAAGGAGAATAATCAAGCCCATGCCCGAGGGAGGACTCGAACCTCCGACGGGGAGCAGTCGCGCCCTCCGCAACAAGGCACCTTAGAGCGCACGGCCACTCCCCTGAGTCTCCCTTAGTAATGACTACAAAATTGCAGAACAAACATTGGATGCAGTTTCGTGCATTAAATCTGTTGTGGGGGTGTTAGTGATACGGGGCGCAGAGGAACACTTCAACAGAACGATTCCACAACTTGAGTAGCGTGAAATTTAATACAAACAAATGAATATTTAACTTTGGACATTGGAAAATTACAATCATTGCAGACTGATAAAATTAAAGTCCAGGTATCTGCTTGAATACTTCAAAGTTCTTTTGACTATCCTTTATAGTTTTTATGTGTCAGTTCGTACAAACGTCTTAAAGTACTGTATCAAGGCCAGTACTTAGTTCAGCGTAGTGAAGCACTCCGACGAAAAGTAGTACATTATCCTCTACGTCTACATCTACAAACATACTCCATAATCCATCGTAAGCTACGTGGCGGAGGGTACATTGCACCACTACTATGCATTTCCTTTCCTATTCCACTCCCAAATAGAATGAGGAAAAAAGAATGCCTATATGCCTCCGTAAGAGCCTTAATTTCTCTTATCTTGTCTTTGTGATCACTACGCGAAATGTAAGTAGGCGGCAGGTAGATCGTACTACGCTCAGCTTCAAATTCCGGCTCTCTAAATTACCTCAACAGAAATTCACGAAAAGAAACGTCGTCTTTCCTCCAGCGATCCCCAGTTGAGTTTCCGGAGCATTTCCGTGACACTCGCACATTGGTCGAACCTACCAGTAACAAACCTAGCGGCTCGCCACTGAACTGCGTCTACTAAGTCTTTCTTTAATCTGATCTGCTGCGGGCCCCAAACACTTGAGCAATACTCAACACGTGGTCGTACAAGCGTTTTATACGCGGTATCCTTATAGATGAAGTAAATCTTCCCAAAATTCTCACAATAAACCGAAGTCGGCTTTCCGTCCTACTCACAACTGCCCTTACATGGTTGTTCCACTTCATAACGCTCGGCAAGGTTACGCCTAGATATTTGAACAACGCGACTGCATCAAGAAGCTCACTACTAATGCTCTATTCGAACATTATGGGATTGTTTTTCCTAATCATGCACATCACCTGATATTTTTCTACATTGAGAGCTAGCTGCAATTCTTCACACCAACTAAAAATTTTGTCTAAGTTATCCTGTATGCTGTGACAGTCAATTAAAGACTGAACCCTCCTATACACCACAGCATCATCAGCAAACAGCCGCACATTACAAGTGACTCTGTCTATCACATCATTTATCAAGATAGAAATTAATAGCGGTCCTGTCACACTCCCCTGGGGCACGCCTGACGTTACACTCGTCTCTGATGAACACTCGCCGTCGAGAACAACGTACTGGGTTCTATTACTTACGAAGTCTTCCAGTCAGTCACAAATCTGTGAATCTATTCCATAAGCTCGTATCTTTGTTAGCAGTCTGCAGTGTGGCAACGCGTCAAACGCCTTTTTTAAGTCGAGAAAAACACAATCCGCCTGTTGCCCTTCATCCACGTCTCGCAAGATGTCATGTGAGAAAAGGGCAAGCTGTGTTTCACATGTACTATGTTTCCTAAACCCGTGCTGATTCATAGAAAGAAGCTTTTCCGTCTCAAGGAAGTTTACAATATTCGAACTGAGAATATGTTCCAAAATTCTACAGGAAACTGATGTCAACGATATTGGCCTGTAATTATGTGGGTCAGTTCTCTTTCCTTTCTTACAAACGGAAGTCACCTGCGCTTTTTCCAGTCACTAGGAACTTTGCGCTGAATTAATGATTCGTGAAAAATGCAAGCTAAGTAAAGGGCCAATGCCGCAGAATACTCTTTGTAAAACCGAACTGGTATTCCATCCGGACCAGGAGACTTTTTCGTATTTAGCTTTCTCAGCTGCTTCTCTACATCGGAAATACCTATTGCTATGTCCCCCATTTCGGAATTAGTACGTTGATCAAATGATGGTACATTAGTGCGGTCCTCCTGCGTGAAAGGTTTCTTAAAGGTTAAATTTAGAACTTCAGCTTTCCGTTTGCTTTCTTCTATTACTGCCCCGGAATGATCAACGAGTGACTGGGTAGTGAGCTTTGACCCGCTTATGAATCGAAATATACTGTCCTGCCTCATTGAAAACTCTGCTGGATCAGTGCACGCTGTCTTACAAGCCGCTTGCAGGACTATTTAACTATGATTCCGCCAGTGAAAAGGTATTGCTAATTTTCTGTGTTCCCGTGGTGGTATCGATAGTGGTGTCATCACAATCCCACCAAACACATTAAATGTGCAAAAATGGAAGACTCGACGAATTCCTACCACCGTAAAAGGTAGTGGGGTCTCACAGGAAATCAAGTCGGTTTTGTTAGTTAGTGTTCATACAACCACTTATTCAACACCTTGACTTAATTTGTTATCTACTTAGTTATCTACCATCATTTACAGCGACCATATCTATATTAGCCTACACATATTCATAAGAAACTAGCTGCTAAAGCCGGTATTTCTCGGGCATATATACATTTTATCAGTCTTATATTAGAAACGAAAATAAAAATTCCGAATAGTCTCGTAAATCACGCGTCGCGTGGTGGGGAAGTTTCTGTGATTCATTGTTTACGACGTCATATCCCCTGAACCATGTGTAGTAAGGTAGTTTTTAACTCCACAGCGATTGTTGTCTGATAGTAAGCAATTTGTGGACCAAATTTTGTTGAACCCGGTCCATTATTTTTGGAGGAGATGTGGAAAAATAGCACGATGTATCAGTCATTCGAAAATTTCATTGTTTATGACGTCATGTCGCCTGAAATATGTGTCGTACTATAATTTAAATTTGAAGGTACATTCAGTGGTAAGATATGTCGTGAATAGTTTTAATAGTAAAGACGTTATAAATATAAACCTCATGCGTGATGATGCGTTTTTTCTTGAAGCAAATTGTTTATGACTTCATATCTCATGAACTATATGTCCAACTGTGATATACTATCAAAGGAACATTCAGTGGTATGTATGTATACTGTCTGGGAAACGTTTCACGAATACAATTTACAGTGTAAAAGTAATAACTTGTAATGTCATGCCAAATGCCATTGATATATGTAATGAACATCATAAAAGTAGTGAGCTATAAGCTTTTTTCCTTTCGCCCTTTTGTTGGGGTTCTCAGCGAGAAAAAGTTTCTTAAAGATTTCAAATTATGTTTAAAGTTTCTTGCAAGTCGCTAAATGCTATCACTCTTAAATAGTTGAGGAATGAAATCACACCAACGCCCGTAGTAAAATGGAGCAGTTTTAATTGTTTATGACATGATATCGTATGAACTATGTATCATATGTTGTTTTCGCCACCATAGCAAATGATTCCAGACTTTAACGAATATTTGTTCCAAATTTGGTTAAAATCGGTACATTAGTTTAGGAGCAGATGTAGGATATTATCGTATGATGCGACAGTTTCTAACGAATGTTATTGTTTATAACGTCATATTTCCTTACGTATGTGTCGTAGGTGTTTCTCACCCCAACAGTGAATGTTTCCTCATAGGAAGAAACATGTGTACCAAGTTGCGTTGAAATCGGTCCAGTAGTTTAGGAGGATATATGGAACATACATACACACATACAGCCAATTTTATAAGATGTATAGATATAATGACTGGGTAATCGTAGAGCAACATAAACGAATAAGTAAAATGATTTATGCATATGCTAGAACACATCATTCTTATGTGATTATATTTGCTTACGTAATGGAATATAGGGCGTACTTTAAGTCCGAGAACACTTCTAATTATTCATTGCACAAGAATCAAACATTGTACTGATATCATACATATGTCATTCTGAAGAGAAACCCCGAAAGGATTTTTTTTTAATCATGTGTACCGCTACTGCGTAGTTTGGTAATTTGTTGACACTCAGCGAGCGAGCTTTCTGTGTGTTAACGAGTTCGACAAAAACAAGTATGCTACTTTTTATTCTGTGGGGGCACGATCTGGTGTATTTACCGCCTCTACTACGTGATATAGCAGACCTCTACGATAGAATACGGGAAGCGACTGCCACAGTCGACGATGCCATGCTAGGACGGGTATTGCATGAATTCGAGTGTCGTATTGACGTCTGCCCGGTCAGTCATGTTTCACATATCGAATGTTTGTAAATAAAAAGAAATAATAAAAATGAGGGTTTCTCTTCAAAACGCAATATGTATTACGTCTGTACAATGTTTAGTCCTTGTGTAATAATTAATTGAAAGTGTTCAAAATTATTCAAATGTTTGTAAATCTATCGGACTTAACTGATGGGCTATTAGTCCGTAGCTTACAAACTACTTAAAATAAGGAAACCTAACCTAAGGACAAACACAAACACCCATGCCCGAAGGGTGACTCGAACCCTCGACTGCGAACGGCCGCGCGCACCGCAGCAGTGCGCCCCAAAGCACACGGCTATTCCGCCGCGGTTTGAAAGTGTTCAAAGTTATTAACAATGGTATGACTCATTGCTCATTGTTGTATGCTGTTAGTTGACTTCTCCAATCTCCGTGGAGAGGAAGTGTTGTACTTGCATCACGAAAATATGGGGAAAACTAAAGTCACTTACGTGCAAAAGTTTCGGTCTGAGTGGAAAAATGATCCGGAAATAAAGTACTTGATTTTAGAAGTGCTAGGTGATAACACAGTTGCTCGTTGTCGTTATTGTGGTACTAATCTGAAGGCAAGAGATGCTGATCTTATAGACCATCAAAAAACCAAGAAACACGCGCGTGCCGCTGAACCGTTTCAGTCTCAGACACAAGGAAAAATTGATTTCCCGAGTGCAAGTGTTGATCTGAATCAAGCAAGAGCTGAAGCTGCATGTGCGTTATTTACAGTGTGTCACTGTGCGATCAGTAGTGTGGACCATCTTACTGATTTGTGTAGTAGGTGTTTCATGAGTGGTTCATCTAAGTTAATACTTCACCGCACGAAATGCAGTGCATTAATAAAAAATATCATGTTTCCTTACTTTAAGGAAGAACTTAAAAAAGATGTTGGAGAAAGTCCTTACAGTTTGTTAGCTGATGAATCAACCGATATAGGAGTGAACAAACAGTTGGGATTGTGCATAATTTATTTTTCTGAGACTCAAAAGAGGATAGTATCGACATTTTTGGGTTTGCATGAGTTGGAATCAGGCGATGCAGATTCAATTGTGAAGGTCATAAAATTAGTTATTTCTTATTATGGACTGAATGAAAAGAAATTTAGAGGTTTGGGAACAGATAATGCTTCTGTTAATGTAGGGATCAACAATGGGATTTACCAAAAACGTAAAGCAGATGTAGGTCATCTTATTTTGGTTAAATGTGTTTGCCATTCCTTACAACTGGCTGTGTCTGCTGCAGCTGCTAATACATTACCTAGAACCTTAGAATTTATGATAAATGAATCATACAATTGGTTTTCAAAGTCAAGTACACGTCAGAAACTGTATAACACCCTGTTCAGAACAATTAACGAAGGTGCTGACCCGCTCAAACTTGTTCGGGTCTCCACGACAAGATGGCTATCAATTGAACTGGGAGTCAGACGCGTTCTTTCACAGTATTTGGAACTAAAGACTTATTTTCAAACTGTGAGAAATAGTGAAAGGTGTTACAAAGCTGAAATGTTGTATCAAATGTACAAAGATGAGCCAAATGAATTTTATTTGCTATTCTTAAAGCCAGTGCTAGGTGAGGTGCAACGTGTTAACAAAGCGTTTCAGGCTCAGTCTGCCGATCCCAGTAAACTGCTTAATGATCTCATCCTTTTAACTCGGGGTTTAGCCAAGAGAGTAGTTCTTCCTGGCTGTAGGGCAGATTTGTTAAGGGAAAACGTCACAAAATTTCTTGATCCTAAACCATATTTGGGTTACGACGCCGAAAAAAAACTAGAGGAACTAAAAAAGTCGGGAGTTGTGTCATCGGAAATAGAAGCTGTCCTCAGAGAAAGATGTGTGGATTTTTTAGTAGCTCTTGTAACACAGCTGCAACAGCGCTTGCCATCAAATGTAGATGTTTTGAGCAAGATCTCCAACCTAGCACCAGAAAACTGTTTGAAAGTGCATAAAGAGTCAATCGTCCACCTTTCACAACTGATGCATTTTTCTCCCGAAGACACGTCGAAAATTGAACTTCAGTGGGCTAAGTTAAATTTAATTGAGTGGAAAAATGTTAACAACACTGTATCATTCTGGAGCGAAGTGTTACAATACAAAGATGCAAGTGGCGAAAATCCCTTTCAAGAACTGTGTAATCTTGCCATGTGTTTACTAGTATTGCCATGGTCAAACGCCGAAGTGGAGAGGGCATTCAGTCAGCTAAATTAATTTGGTGAAGACGAGACTTAGAAACAGGATGGGGAACAGAATGATTAATGCCATTCTGGCCATCCGTGCAGCCTTAAGAAGATTGGGGAAATGCTGTCGAGATCATGAATTTCCTGACAATGTTTTAAAAGATGTCGCTAATATGACTAAAGCTGCATATACTTTGGGCGCCGATTCTGTCGAAGATGATGGTGTTGAAGTCGAGGACGAAGAACTGACATTGTGTTAATGGTATGTATTTGTTGCTACAACACTTTATCAGATTTTTCTTGTGAAAATGACTGAACATTGCAGACACTTAATAGTGACTGTACTTTCATTGTTAACTTTCTTTTTTCTCAGATGTGGTTACATTGGAATATAGCTGAAATCTAGATCTTCTGACATAAAATAAAGACAATAGTATGACTTACGCTGACCTCCTTTCCAGACTGGATTACTTTCTGTTTTCAAGTTCGAATATTTCACAATTTGCTGTCTGTACCCGAAAAGCATTGCAATGGCTCAAAGTAATTATTGTTTGTTATTGTATTTAACATGTTTACTGAAGTGCTTTTGAATAAACAATATTTTTTGTATTTTCTTCTAGTGTGTGCACAGATAAGTCAGGTACACAAAAACTCCTCCTTTAAAATGCATAGTTGCGTCAAAATTTCAAATCAATCGGTCAAGAACCAACGAATAGACAGTGGTTTTTTGCATGGGAACTTCGGAACGTTCGGTGGTTTTTGGTGGGATTTTACGGTCACTTCGGTGGTTTTTATCCTGACCTCGTTGGTAACCCTGATCTACATAGATACTCTGCAAATCACATTCAAGTGCCTGGCAGAGGGTTCATTAACCACTTTCATAACTTTTCTCTACCGTTCCATTCTCTAATAGCGCGTGGGAAGAAAGAACACCTAAGTCGTTCCGTTTTCGATCTGATTTCTCTTATTTTATTGGGATGGTCATGTCTCCCTAAGTAGGTGGGTGCTAGCAAAATATTTTCACATTCAGAACTAAAAGTCGGTGATTGAAACTTCGCAAACAGATCACGCCGCAATGAATAACGTCTTTCTTTTAATGATTTCCACCCCAATTCGTGCAACATTTCCATGAAGCTTTCCCACCCGTAACGTGATAGAACAAAACGAGCTGCCCTTCTCTGAACCTTCTCAATGTCTTCCGTCAGTCCCACCTGGTGAGGGTCCCACAAGGGGCAACAGTACTCCAGGAGAGGACGCACAAGTGTGATGTAGGCTGTCTCTTTGGTGGAGCTGGTGCATCTTCGAAGCGTTCTGCCGATGAAACGTAACCTTTGGTTCGCCTTCCCCACAATATTTTCTATGTGTTCTCTCCAGTCAAAGTTGTTCGTAATTGTAACTCCTAGGTATTTACACACGCTTTGGCAACAGCGGTGCCTCACAAGCCGAGCCGGTGGCGGCGGGAGTGGAAAAAGCCGGCTCACTATTGCTGTTACCTGGGCAACGGCGTCTCCTTCACCCCGACAAGCCAAACGTCAAGAGAAGCAATGCATTGTTTCATTGTTTGGCGTATTTTCTCTCTCTATTCTGCGACCTCACTTTCGTCACTATCATCACTATTTTCAAGATCAGATAACACGTCATCTTCTTCATTTTCAATACCGCTATTCCACAACATGTCGTCCTCGGATCCGTCAATGGCACAAGAAATTCCAGTTTTTTTTTAAACCTCTTCTTCACAATATCGACACCAATTTTCTCCCATGCACGGATTATCCACTCGCACTTCGTCGGTACTGATGGCTTCCTTATCTTGCGTCCTGGAGTCAGCTGATGAGATCCCACCGCCATCCATTGTGAATACAAGCGTCGTAGGTGTTCTTTGAAAGGTTTGTTCACGCCGAAGTCTAAAGGTTGAAGAATGGACGTTAAACCTCCAGGAATGATAACAGGTTGGGACTTCATCCGTTTCATTTTCTCATTTACAGCTTCCACAAGGTGACCCCGGAAACTTTCTAGGACAAGAAGGGACTTCTTTTGTAATAATGCCCCTGGTCGTCTTCCCCAGACTTTCTCCAGCCAATCCACCATAAATTCTGCTGTCATCCAGCCCTTTTCTTGAACCCGTGGGTGAATTCCATGGGGGATAGTCTCCTTTGGTAATGTCTTCCTCTTGATGATGACATACGGTGGAAGTTTATTGCCGTCCGCTGTAACGCACAACATCACTGTGCATAGCAATGGTTGTCTTCCGTGGCATATCAAAAAACACTGGCGTTTGGTCAGTGTTACCAATCTGGGAGAGCAAATAGTCGTATTGCTGTCTCACTTGTATTACATAACGATGGAATTCGAATACCTTATCTGTGTAGTCTCGAGGTAATCGCTGGCACAAAGATGTTCTCCTTCGTAGACTGAGATTCTACCATCTCATAAAACGAATCGCCCAATCAATCCTTCCTTTAAAGTCCTTTCTGTCAGTGTTTAGCATGGCAGTTATCTCGCGAGCTTTGTTCTGAATCATTTCATAAGAGACAGCACAACCATCATTCCGAAGTTCATTGACATAAGCAATTACACCATTATCAATTTCGGGATATTTCCCTGTTTTAGGCCCATGGAAAGATCAGGAGCTTGCCTTTGTAGCCACAAGTTTATCTTTTTGTCTCCGCCACTACCGTATTGAATTAGGATCGATGGAGAAATGCCTTCCTGCAGCTTTTACTCCGTTTCTATCTGCGTAAGATAACACATTTAGTTTAAATTTTGCCGTGTAGTTTGAATATTTCGCCATTATGACGACTTGTAGCAAACTGACCTCGAAATATGTTTGTGGCTTAACGTTTCAAATTTACGGTATGTTGTGACAATGGAAACATTTGTTCGTGGCAGTACCGCTGCGTCCATTGTCAAGTTATTTGAAGGCCGCGCCTGTTAGAACAAACCAGGAGAGGGAATTATGCGCGATATTAATAAAATAATTTTTTAATTATGAAAAATCGCAGGGGAGGGGAATATGTGTGGGGGGAGCTTATGCAATAAAATACGGTATGTTTTTCTAACTAATTGCCTTCTTGTCTGCTTTAAGTAATCAACTGATTTGAAGAGAACAATATCCTTAATTCATGTCTTCTTGTCCATTGCAATATACACTCCTGGAAAATGAAAAAGTACATTATGAATTCGTCGACACAGCAGAGGGAAAATTTATAGACAAATTTCCCTGAGAGGAGTGGGCGGACTATTTTAGTGTCTGCATTGCACTTTCTAGCCAGAGAGAGTTTAATTACATTATTATCTTTATCACATTATTAAAGGATTGCTTTTAGTGCTGTTTCTTCACGTTATCGACAAAAATTTCATATTTTGATAAAATTCAATTTCAACTTATTAAGTGATAATGATTTTAAAAAAAATTCTCTCAGTTTGAGAGCTAATTATAAAAGTACTGTTAATGCTTTAGAAACTATTTACAATGTGCGTATAAATTTATATCTATAAATTTGTTATATGGAATATGAAAATTATTTTGGGGAGTATTTCAAAATTACTTCTTATTATATACTGTGTACGCCAAAAGGGCGTGACGGCACAGTAGTTTTGGCTTAGTTGCCTGGGGCTGTTATGGTTTCTTGACATTGTTCTGTTGGTCACCAACATTAGTATGTGTGTGTGTGTGTGTGTGTGTGTGTGTGTGTGTGTGTGTGTATGCGGGTGCTGGTGGATGTCAGTGCTTGACGCCGGAGTGATTTCAGTGGGTTGCTGTTTGAGTTGGCTTTTGTTGTTGTTGTTGTTTGTTAAGCTAAAGGGACTTAACTGCGTGGTCACCAGTCCCTAAACATACAAACTACTTATGAACTACCTTATGCTAAAGACGACACAAACATCCATGCCCGAGGGGGGATGTTTGTTTTGTCATCGTTCTTTTGTTTCTTTTGCTTGTCATGCGTGTGTGTGTGTGTGTGTGTGTGTGTGTGTGTGTGTGCGTTCGCCTATGTGCGTGTTTGTTCATATGTTAGTGCTTCCAGTGTGCGTTGAGGTGTTTATTGCTTCATGTCTTGGTGTGTTGGTGTGATTGCGTTGTTGGTCAGGGGTGTCATAGTGCTAAGTCTGGTAAGGTTCTGGTGGTGTTCTGGGCTACTGTACGTGCTGGACTGATGTATTTAAATTTAGGGATTCTAATAGTGCGTGGTCCTGCGGTCAGTAAGAATTCTAAGTCCGGTCGTTTTGTCAGGATGTGTTTTCCCCAGTTCGCGCGAAGTTTGGTCAGTCTGGTTTGTTATGGTTACACATGTACTATATCATAGAGTTCGTTGCTAGGAGTAAGTGGTGAGAGTCTTGCGAAGTTACGGAGTAATCGTCGTTCAGTCGGGTATAGTCTTTGCCCCACAGAGTTACAAATACCGCACAGAGCGGCGCTGGCGTATTCTAAGACAGGTCTTATAAAAGTTTTATACGCGTATATGGCAGTTTCGGCTCTACAACCATGGATACGTCCTTGTACTTGCCGTACTAGTTCTTATCGTTTTCTTGTTTTCTGACCGTCTCCCACGTCTCCTTTTATACTGGCGCGTCCTCCTGCCCTGACATCTAGTGGGGAATTTGGCGTTACATAGGTAAGTGTTGAGGCTTTGGAACACATACTTGTAGTGTACAAGTATTAGCCTTACTACCTGAAAGACACTTAAAACAATTATAATTGAAAATGAAAACTCAAACATCTACATCTACGTATACATAGATACTCTGCAAATCACATTTAAGTGCCTGGCAGAGGGTTCATTAACCACTTTCATAACTTTTCTCTATCGTTCCATTCTCTAATAGTAACGCGGGAAGAAAGAACACCTAAATCGTTCCGTTTACGATCTGATTTCTCTTATTTTATTGGGATGGTCATGTCTCCCTAAGTAGATGGGTGCCAGCAAAATATTCAGCAGTAACTGTCTGTGATTGAAACTTCGCAGACAGATCACGCCGCAATGAATAGCGTCTTTCTTTTAATGATTTCCACCCCAATTAGTGCAACATTTCCGGGACACTTTCCCCCCGGTAATGTGATAAAACAAAACGAGCTGCCCTTCTCTGAACCTTCTCAATATCTTCCGTCAGTCCCACCTGGTGAGGGTCCCACAATAGGCAACAGTACTCCAGAAGAGGACGAACAAGTGTGATGTAGGCAGTCTCTTTGGCGGAGCTGTTGCATCTTCGAGGCGTTCTGCCAATGAAACGTAACCTTTGGTTCGCCTTCCCCACAATATTTTCTGTGTGTTCTCTCCGGTCTAAGTTGTTCGTAATTGTAACTCCTAGGTATTTGGTAGAATTTACGGTCTTAAGGTTTGACTGATTTATCGCGTAATTGTTCAGAAGATTTCTTTTAGTGGTCATGTGTATTACTTCACACTTTTCTTTATTTAGTGTCAAATGCCAATTTTCGCACCATGCAGAGATTTTGTCTAAATCGCTTTGCAGTTGATTTTGATCCTCTGTTGACTTCACTAACCGATAAACGACAGCATCATCCGCGAACAATCTAAGGGAGCTATTCAGATTGTCTCCTAAATCGTTTATAAACATGAGGAAGAGTAGGGAACCTATAACGCTTCCCTGTGGAACGCCAGATATCACTTCTGTTTTACTCGATGACTTACCGTCAATTACAACGAACTGTGTTCTTTCTGATAGGAAATCGTGAATCCAACCGCACAATTGGGGAGATATTCCATAAGCACGCAATTTCATTAGAAGCCGCTTGTGGGGTACAGTGTCAAAAGCCTTCCGGAAATCCAGAAATATGTAATCCATTTTAGATCCCTTGTCGATGACACTTAACACTTCATGTGAATAAAGGGCAAGCTGTGTTTCGCAAGAGCGATACTTTCTGAATCCGTGTTGACTATTGGTTAATAGGTCGTTCTCTTCGAGGTAGTTCATAATGTTCGAACAAAGTGTATGTTCCAAAATCCTACTGCAAATCGACGTCAATGCGATCAAAGAGAAGGTTTGGAAATAAAGATTGCAAGAACCACATCTTGAACTATGCAACGTTTGGAGAATATCACCCTCGTATCGAGTAGGGCAGTTCTTACTGCTGAATGAAGTAGCCTTAGACCGCTATTGAGTTTGTGAATGCCATGGGCCCGTTTATTTTTGCAGTCACCATCACGTTCAGCATATTAAGACGCAACCTGACATTTTTCCCTGGTGTCTCATCGATTATTGAAGTATGAGGCTCCGGTCACTTCAGATGCTGAATTTTCCGCCTGTGTTAATGTTGCCTCTACCATCATTCGCGATATTAAATGCCATCTACAACGAGTTCGCAAACACTGTGCTGATACTTTTTCTTTTTCTTTTGAAATCTATACGCTTGAAAGTGCTAAGTCGTTACATTGTGTAAACAGTGACTAGGCGTCTTGGAAGAAATGAAATAGCCATGGAACTTTATTCGCGGAACTTCTTCGTCATCTCAAGCAGGCTGTATTATGAAAGTGTCTGTTACACTATTGTCCATTGTACTTGGTACTGCTTCAGCTACTGATACGTTATTCTTGTGCAACTATTTTTGTCATTAGAGAAGCGATATGCAGGTGATTTTTCACGTCAGTCGTTGTCTGCCTACGGTTTATGTCATCCACTTGCGTTCTTAGTGCTAGAAAGCTGACGTGTTGATTAGGGCTCATTAACGATAAGCCTTGTCTGAAACGCCAGTACTCCATCCTCACAAGACAAAATTATGTTCATTTCTTAGAAGACTCATTTCTCTTTTATACAGTGACTGTGCAAGTCTATATTCACTGCATTTTTCTGGTAAGTAGGAGAACGAAGAAAATTTAGGATTGAACATTCCGGCGACGGCGAGGTCAATACGGATGGTACACAAGCTCTAACTGAAAGAGGAGGATGTAAGGAATCGCCAGTTTCCTCTAAAAGCAGGGGTGTCCAACTAAATTTCGAAGTGGACCACATTATTAACGTTTATCAATATAGCGGCCCAGACTAAAATAGATTTTGTAAAGTAACAAATGTTTGTTAAGCTTATGGGACTTAACTACGCGGTCATCAGTCCCTAAACTTACAAACTACTTATGAACTACTTACGAACAAGGACGGCACAAATATCCATGCCCGAGGGGGGATTCGAACCCCCGACCGTAGTAGCCGTGCAGACCGTGACTGACGCGCCTCAGTCTCCTCGGCCACCGCGGCCGGCTGTAAAGTAACAAATTACCAAAACTTCTTCTTCTTTCTCTTTAGCCGTTTTCCCAGATATTGCAAGGTCGGCTTCTTAATGTGGATTTGGCATGTTAGTAATTACGGGGTGGCCGGATGCCCTTCCTGCCGCTACCCCATGACCCCCGGGAGTAAATGAGTATCGCAAATGTTTGCGTATAGTGTTAGATGTTGCGAAATTGTAAAGTGTTACGAAATGTTTGCGAATCGTGTAACTGAGGCGGGACTTGGGGACCAGGCCGGTATTCACCTAGGGGTGTGTGGAAAACCGCCTAAAAACCACATCCAGGCTGGCCAACAGTCCGACCCCTTTCGTTAATCCGCCGGACGGATTCGAACTGGGATCGGTACACCTCCCCATCTCGGAAAGCGGTGCGTTAGACCACACGGCTAACCGAGCGGGTAACAAATTATCAAAACAATGGAAATCAAATAATTTTTATTTATAGGCCGGCAATATATATTTAAATTAAAATATTACAAACTGAAAATGAAATATAATATTAATAAAAAATAAAGTTACAAATAGTTAATGAGACAAGTTGTGAGATGGGGGCTGTAATTAGTCTATTTTTCATACTAACCTTGTGATACTGTATCTGTCTCTTTACGCTAATTATTTAAGTATGTAACATTTTTCTCTGTAGATCTTTCTTTATTTGGATTTCTGTGCCTTTGGTGAAACCTCAGGGGTGATGGGCTCCTGGGATTGTAGTACATTCTATGTTTATATAAAATTTCGGGATTTTAATGTTTATTGGCGCAGCTTGGCTGTTCAGAAATGGTTCTCCGTGTTGGGTACGGTCAGGCCGCGCAGAGCAGAGAAGCTCTTGGAGGTCTCCCCCTCCCACCAACATTCGCTCGCCTTCGGGGAAGGACAAGAGTGGCTGACTTAACCTGCTCTGCGCCGACGTACGTCCGGCGGGCGGAGTATACATGGCAGAATTTTTTCGAGTGAGTGGGACGCTTTACACAATGCTGGACCGCGGTTTACGGTGGGCGATAGCGGGGGACTGCCTTTTGAGTCATTCGGCCGTTCCGCAAGAGAGGCATTTGCCGGATACAAACAGTAGCAGAGTTCTCTGGGCCCCAGTCTGTTTATGGAGACGTATTGCCCTTAGGCGTTATCTAAAAAAACTTCCTTGAAGATAGCAGAGTTTGAACATAGTTAGTGTGACGAATGGTTAGCTTGAGAGGAAAGCTTTCTGACCGTCTGGCACCCCAGGTGTTTGGCTCCAGCGTCTGTATATATAGCACAACGTCAACATTTTCAGGCCGTGTGACCGTAGCTAGGAGCAAGCTGAAATTCCTGGTAGGGCACTCACCCTGGGAAAGGTGAAATCCGCGGGAAGTTTTGGTGGCGTGGGCGGACCCTCTTGGCAGCCGTAGAGAACGCGTCCTGATTCGGCAAATTATTTTAGTATGACAGTTAAACCATTTGTCAACGGCGCTACGCCATCTGATTGGTTCGACGATTAGCCGTTAGCAGAGATTGTTGCATCTTTTGCACGTGGGTGTGGCCGCCCATCACTTGCCGTGAGCTGCGGCAGGGCGCGAGGAGGCAAGGCGACTCCTGTTTGAGCGTCGGAAGTGTACGGACCTCGGGAGACTCCTGTTTGAGCGTCCGAAGTGTACGGACCTCGGGAGACTCCTGTCTGAGCGTCCGAAGTGTATCGACCTCGGGAAACTCCTGTTAGAGCGTCCGAAGTGTACGGATCTCGGGAGACTCCTGTTTGAGCGTCCAAAGTGTACGGACCTT
This sequence comes from Locusta migratoria, assembly GCA_026315105.1. Classification (NCBI taxonomy): domain Eukaryota; kingdom Metazoa; phylum Arthropoda; class Insecta; order Orthoptera; family Acrididae; genus Locusta; species Locusta migratoria. The sequence goes on along the minus strand of CM048755.1, from coordinate 564,841,797 downwards.
GGGAGACTCCTGTTCGACCGCTCGAAGTGTTCGGACCTAGGGAGACACGCAAGACTCCGTTTAGATTCGCGGGGAGGACATCGTCTCAAACGGTCCTCTGGTTAGACTTGTGTTTGATTCGAAAGATTCGGAATTTATAGTACTTGTGTTTACTTTGCGGACGTTACATTGTCCAGTGGATACGCTGTGAGCAGCCACAGTTTAGTTTTCGTTTTACTAGAAGTCTCTGTTAGAGCATTTGTGCCTTTGCGAATCAGGCACTGTTTTTACAGATCTTATTACGCAAGTGACTAATCGATTTGTGCCAAGTGGCCTTTGTGTCATTTATGCAAAATATTGATTAGTATGCTAGTGTGATGCAATCGCACAGCAACTGTCTAGCGACGCCGACGCTAGTGACGCTGTTTTAAGTTACATGTCGATCCTGCTTAACAGGTCGCAGCAATTACGGTCGGATAAAAATTTCACCTAATCCGCTCCCACCGTCTGCTGCTGCCGTCAATAATCATCTGTGTGTGTGTAATGTGACGCACTTGCTAGGGGGTTATATGAATCAGACTTGTTGGATTCTGTCCCTTATTTTATTCTTTTGAGATCTGCCTGTTTACTCTGGGGAGCTTAGGGCTAACGACAATATCAAGCCCCTGTGTAGCCAATCTAATAGCTTTCTGTTTTGCAAATCCTACGACCTTTGCCTCAGCCAGTCATTTTTGTGTCTCAATATTTTAACATTTGTAAAAGATTGTTTGAATACAAAAATGTTTAAATGTTTGTATAGTCTATGGGACTTAGCTATGTGGTCATCAGTCCCTAAACTTACAAACTACTTATGAATTACTTACGAACTAGGATGGCACAAATATCCATGCCCGAGGGTGGATTCGAACCCCCGACCGTAGTGGCCGTGCAGACCGTGACTGGAGCGCCTTAGTCACCTCGGCCACCGCGGGCGGCTGTTTGAATACCATTATCTGTTTCACATGATAGGATTTTTCATGTTTAATTATAATAAATGTATTTTGAGCAGATCGTCTTTCATTTAAGAACATTCACTTTTCACTATTTTGGAGGGGAAACAGAATAGTTAAATTCCACAGTTTACCAATAATTTTTCAAGTACATTTTTTTTGGTACAACTGATACATTGCAATAGAGTAAGAATATCTATGATATGTTTGAAAATATCTATGATCACATCATAGCTGATCAGTAAAATTTTAATTTTCCATGTTTTGGAGAAATATGGTGGCGACCCATGATATTAAAAATTTAACAAACGACATAGTTCACAAAGTAACATTTCTTTTTCTTGTGCAGCTCCTCGATATTTACAGATAAGTTCGATGTTGAAATTCTAATTCCGCTGAGATGGTCGTCTATTGTGAAAATAACTCGCCGATATATCTGCTGCCGAATAAGGACACTTGTTGAAGTTCTAACTTGGATAGGTTGCGACACTGCAGACAACTAGGGTAATATGATTTATGGTTTTCATTATTTACAATCGTAGTCAAAACCACCTATAGGTGTAACATGGCGGTTTTAATCTTATTCTCAAAGGAAGTTTGGAACACTTTCGCATAGGGTTCTGGATTTTTAAATTATCAAACTCATTCTTTATTTTCTCCCGAAAAGATACGTACCTGTCGAAAGCCAGTGTCTCCTGATACCGTATAGACGTTTCACAATTAGTATGCTATCTTCCCGCTATCTCTTTCTCGAGTAAGATGAGAATTTTAATAAATGTCTCTATATGTCCATACATTGCTACACAAAGTACAGTCTTAACTTGGGGATTTAGATCGGCGAAATATTTAGTTACGTTAAATAAGTCAACTCAGAAGCCATCACATTCAACCACTGCCCATTCTCCAAACATTTGACATATCGTCCTTTGCCGATCTTAAAGGTTTTTATTTCTAACAACTTAGAATAAAATCGTTTAAGCGTTGGTGATGGTTTCAGCAGCGAACTCGGCTACATCACCAAGCCTCGAGCTACCTCAGAGAGGAAGGTCTGAAATTGTACATTACTTGATCCTCATACACGTTTGTAACTGACAGTGCACATTACCTTTTCCATCACATTCTTCAAATCAAAACTCTGGTACACAGCTGTCCTCCGTGAATAATGCAATGGTGTTTAACAGTAGTGTGTGTAAAAGCTGTTACTTATCGAAAAAATTCGTTGTTTCTCCCTGACATCACAGGTGCACCATCTGTTGTTAAGACGGAAAGATTTTCATCTTGAAGATCAAACATTTCCACATAAATTCTTACTTCTTTATGCACACATCAAAAACATGTTGCATCATCTTGGTTCCAAGTTTCCTGAACACTGAGGTTGAATGTGTATATTTCATCAAGATCAATGTTCCTTAGAAAAGTGTTTTTGAACCTTTTCTGAATATGAGACCCCTACAACTAAAAATTTTATGCCTACCCCCTTAAAAATTATAGTGACTCTACCCAACACCACCTAGAAGACAAGGCCTCACAACTGGCGTACCTACGTCACACCGAGAGGCCGCGAACGCAAGCTGACTGGCCGGCCGCTACGAGGCAATGGGCGCGCCCCATCGGCCAGCCAGTCAGCTGGTGCCCGCGAGCTCTCTGTGTGACGTAGGCAGGGCCAGTTGTCAGGCCTTGGCGGTGTTGCTCTGCTCCCCCCCCCCCCCCCCGCCTCCTCACGTAACGCAACAAACTATGTTTTCTCAAAGGAATTTTTCAGAATTGTATCATGTTCTTATACCTATCGATTGCTTCCTGGAAACAGTTTTCAGACTTTGCCTTTATTTATCATTAATAATCTACATTCTATTCCATTTATAATTAATGTAACACAAAGAACTCCCTAATTTTGACAATAAATTTCACTTAGGCATACATTTTTCTATTACTGAACGCCTAGTTATTTTATGGTGCAACTACTTCCTCTTTTGACGGTGCCCACCCGAGCAAGACATCGCGACTCCCCTGGGGCTCGCGACACACAGGTTAAAAACCACTGCCTTGGATTTTCCAGAGATGTCACTCAACCCGCACATTGATGTAAAAAATCGTGCATGAGGCGTATCATTAGATATGTATTCGATTATGGTGAAGCGATAGCTCCTTACTTAACAGGCATATACAACCGCTCGCTGAAAGAAGGATCTGTACCAAAAGACTGGAAAGCTGCACAGCTCACACCTATATTCAAGAAAGGCAGTAGGAGTAACCCACTAAACTACAGGCCTATTTCATTGACGTCAGTTTGCAGCAGGGGTTTGTAACATATCCTATATTCAAATATTATGAATTATCTCGAAAAGAATTATCGATTGACCCAAGGTCAACACGGATTTAGAAAATATCTTTGATGTCAAACATAACTAGCTCTTTTCTCGCAAGAATTGATGAGAGCTATCGACAATGGATCTCAAATTGATTCCGTATTTCTAGATTTCCAGAAGGCTTTTGACACCGTACCTCACAAACGGCTTTTAATCAAATTGCGTGGTTATGGTATATCCCTCCAAATTTGAGACTTGATAGGGGATTTCCTGTCAGTGACGTCACAGTGTGTAGTAATCAATGGTAAGGCATCGACTAAAACAGAGGTGATATCGGGCGCTTCACAAGGTAGTGTTATTGGTCCTCTGCTGTTCCTTGTCTACATAAACGATTTGGGAGAAAATCCGAGCAGATCTCTTAGGTTGTTTGTAGATGACGCCGTCATTTATCGTCTAGTAAAGTCATCTGAAAATCGAAACCAACTGCTGAACGAACTAAATAAGGTATCACTATGGTGTAAAAATTGGCAATTGACTCTAAATAACGAGAAGTGTCAAATCATCCACATGAGTACGAAAGAAATCCATTAAGCTTTGTTTACAAGATAAATCAATCGAAAGTAAGGGCGGTGGAGTAGCCGAGTGGTCTAAGGCGTCTCGCTGCGGAGCGCGCGGTTGCTCGCCGTTGAGGTTCGAGTCCTCCCTGGGGCATGGGTGTGTGTGTTGTTCTTAGGTTAGTTTACCTAGGTTTAAGTAGTTTGTAAGCTACGGACTGATGACCACGCAGTTTGGTCCGATAGATTTACAAACATTTGAACATTTTTTTGAATCGAAAGTAACGGCCGTAAACTGCACTAAATACCCTAGAATTACCATTACTTCAGACTTAAACTGGAAAGAATGCGTAGATAATATCGTAGGAAACGCGAAGCAGAGACTGAGTGTTATTGGCAGAATCCTTAAAAGATGCAAGAGAACTAGTAAAGAGACTGCATACACTATGCTTGTTCCTCCTCATTTGGAGTATTGTTGCCCAGTGTATGATCCTTATCAGGTGTGTTTGACGGGGGACATCGAATGAGTCCAAAGAAGGGTCGCTCGTTTTGTATTGTCACGATACTGGGGAGACAGGGTTACGTAAATGATACAGGATCTGGGATGGGAATCATTACAAAACGGCGATTATCGCTGTGACGTGGACTACTTAAGAAACTGCAATCGCCAACATTCTCCTCCGAATGCGAAAATGTGTTGTTGGCTCCCACTTACATAGGTAGAAAAGGTCGTCAGAATAAAATACGAGAAATCAGAGCTCGAACGGAGAGATTAAGGTGTTCTTTCCTCCTGAGCGCTATGAGAGAACGGAATGAGAGATAAATAGTTTAAAGGTGGTTCGTTAAACCCTCTCCCAAGCACTTAAATGTGATTTGCAGAGTATCCCATGTAGATGTAGATGTACCAATGAGAATGGGTAAGACAGCCGATCAGTTCATATCATAACATTAGGAAGTACACTGTTGTACAATACGAAAAAGTGTCTACATGGGTTTGTGTTTAACCTTTCCTATATCATTTTCTTCCTCCTCCATGTTACCATGGATGACGCACAACAGGTTGCGTTTGTACCGCAATTACAGTGTACGCGAGGGTTGTAGTTACTCCCCACTGCACTGTGTGAAGAGTAGAAATTCTAATGTTCACCAACCTGACGTCTTCTATAGATGTCCTCCCCACGCAGATGATAGCACACTGGTCGGAGTTCTTGAAGTGAGGCTGAAATTGTTACACTATTGGCAGGAACTGCTCTAATTACATAATAATACTGATGTTCTTGGGATGCTAGCTAGTGTTTTTTTAAAGAATGCCGAAAACTAGCAAACCACATGATAATATAAACTTGCCACACATTGTTTTAACTGAAAGTACAATATATTGCCATTTCGCATTGTTCTAAAATGATGAAACTATGTCATATGACCGCCTACGTATGCGACATTTTACTCCTCCGAGTGCGTGTTCTGGACTGAAGTGTGGCGGCTCGATGCAAGGCTGCCTTCGTTCCGCAATTTGGCGCGCAAACATGGCCGCCGTGCATCATCCTCCTCAAATTAATTGTTTTGTTTATTAATTTTGCTATAGTTAATATGTGTTAGCTAGTTAGACCATAGCTTGGCTTTGAGAGGTATCGTAACTTGAGTTTGATATGGAATAAATAATTAGTTTAATAAGTGATAATAAAAATATGATCTCGTTTTGGCGCGTGACCGCCAGTACTACAACCAATCGGCGTCCAGTGCCTGCAGCTCGGGGACTTCCCTAGAATTCGGGGAAATTTGCCAGTGCTCTTTCCTATGAGAATCCGATCTATTGTACCACCTGTCGTAGTTATCACCAGCATTTACCATTTGTCGCCTGCCGGCCGCGGTGACCGAGCGGTCTGCGGCGTACCAGTGACGGTCCGCACGGTCGCTGTGGCCGGGGGTCCGAATCCCCCCTCGGGAATGGATGTTTGTGCCGTCATTAGTATAAGCTAGTTCATAAGTAGTTTGTAAGTTGAGGGACTGATGAGCCCGTAGTTAAGTCCCATGAGCTCTACTGACATTTGAACATTTGTCGCCTTCTGGTTCTAACTGGCTATAATGAAGCAATACTCAGATCTTAGTATGATGGCTTTAAGCCAGAAATACAACACATCCCCTTCTATCATTTTCTAAAATTGGAGGTTCTCGAAGACAACTAACAATTTGGAAAAATCTAAATTTTGTTCTCAGATTTATAAAATCTTCAAATCTCTCAAATGCCTCGCTATGTCCTTTTAACCTGTGAATTTAATGTTTCATACCTGCAAAATATTATGAAAATTTCTATCTGTTTCAGCTGTTAACATTACTAACTACTATCCTGCAAAGAAATAATTATGTTACATTAGTACACACAAACATATTCTACATACAGAAGTACATAAGTTTCAGCATACATAGATAAACATAATTCAGATACACAGTGGCGTACCTAGGACTTGGCTTTGGGGGGGGGGGGGATAGATCTGCTTGACGAGCAAAATTTTAGTCAAATCAAAACAAACTTTTTAATACAGTTGGTTTAGAAAATTATGTTACTCGAAAGCATATTGACTGTTTTTAGAATAAAACGAATGTAATAGATTAGTAGACCCTGTCCTTCTAATAATTAAGGTAAAATAATGAACAATAATAATACTCGAAATTCTCCTTTATATGATGGATGTAATTCAGTCACATCCAATGAAAGCTTATGGTAAAACACCCCATGTTCACAATCTTTACCTTTACCAGATTGCTGTTACACGAATATTTTTTCTTTTAGGGTTCCGGGGGGGAGGGGTTCTATCCCCCTCATCCCCCCCACCCATAGTTACGCCACTGCAGATACATATATACACACATAACTGTCAGCACATTGCTGTCTTTTGCCTAGAATGGCACATTAACTAAAACAAGGAAAACGATGTAGTGCGGGTGAGTACGGCACTGTGCGTCGCTCTTGTGGCCCACTTAGCAGGCGCATGCATCTTGTTTACTATGTCCCCATTGTCCTACCGGCAACCGTGAGGCTGCGCGGGGAGAGTTCGCCTCCCCCTCTACTGCCGTGTGCTGTTTGGCCTGCAGGTACATTGTGCGCGAAGCGGCGTTATGACAGTGCAGTGGGCGTCACTGGTGGAGAGTCACGCTGCGGGAACAAGTATGGAGTGGACAGCTAGTAGGTGAGTTGGTTGCCCCATGCTTTCAGCTATGGATCTAGCGGGAGTCGTGAGAGGGGGGAGAGGGGGCGTGGTAGTCAAAACGGGTAACTGACCGGGGCGGCACTCACGGATGGGCAACAAAAGAGGAAACGTCAACGTAGACTCCAAATTTACCAGATCAATAGATATTGGAAAATGAACAACTTTATCTTCATTTATGTTGTCGAAAAAAGGGTATTTAACGATAATTTAATAAAATGTTTGTAAATCTTATGGGACTTAACTACGGGGTCATCAGTCCCTAAACTTACAAACTACTTATGAAATACTTACGAACTAGGACGGCACAAATATCCATGCCCGAGGGGGGATTCGAACCCCCGACCGTAGTGGCCGTGCAGACCGTGACTGAAGCGCCTCAGTCCCCTCGGCCACCGCGGCCGGCATAATTTAATAGTAGATACTTCTACAACTAGGGCTTATATACGCAGTAAGATTCCCATGTTTCAGTGAAAAGTGGTGGTAACCGAGTGAACCCGGGCGGTAGGTCAGCACGTTTGGTCAGACGGCTGTCCACCCTCTCTAATAAGAAACCTAAGAAAAGACGTCATTTCGATTTATTGTCATGAACATGTTCTTAAAAAAATTGCTGATTTTTTTCTTAAAATATGAAAAAAATGACTCGTTATGTTGCGCTTGCGTCTCATTTATATGTAATAGCGACCTTGGCCTGAGCGCCCCATCAGTACAGATGTTGTCCCCTATTAGCAGTCACAAACTGAAAAATAGGACGGAAGGAGAGGACAGATTTAGTAGTTGTTACAAGATGCTTCAAAGCAAAACTGGCTACCATCAAAAATACTGTGTGTGTGTGTGTGTGTGTGTGTGTGTGAAAGGTGGGGGGAGATGGAGCAGAAACCGTGTCTTGTCCCTCCAAAGTTTCATGTGGGGCGGGGTGACTACCCCTCCTGCCCCCCCCCCCCCCCCCCAATTCCCGACACTGGGTGATACGCCATTGTACAGTTCTTTGTTCAGACATAAGATACCTGTCAAACATGAACCGATTTGGTTGGTTATGTATGAGGTCCTTCCTTGCCAGTTCCACTGGTTGCCAATAGTGACGCCACATGGGGTGGGAATATATATATATATATATATATATATATATATATAAATGAATGTTTGTCCGTATCTATGTATTCATAAATCATTCATTCGATTGCAATGAAACTTTGGTGAACCGTTCACGTACGCACACGAAGGTTCCTGACCCAAAAACAAAAGAGCACGACACATTGCTCAGAAGATACGACGTCATAAATAATGAGGCCTCCTCGTGAGAACACCCAGATTTATGCGTCAATTATTAGAAAATGGGAGTAGTTAGGGATCTAGAACAAAGTTTGCATGTAATTTCGGACGTTTATGAAGCGTTTTGTAATTTAACCCCCCCCCCCCACCCCTTCCCCCCCGCCCCACACACACACACACAAAATAATGAAACGAAAAGAAGTCAACCGCTCACAACAGTTTCGCTGTAGATGCCGTAAAACTGTCGCATCAGGCATGAACTTGTATCAGATAAATTTAGCATTACAGATTTGCATGTTACTATTTATTTTTTGTCCGCAAGTCTCCTTTAATTCTCTTGCAGCCAACATTAAGCAATATTTTTCTTGATCTCTATATAAAAGCGAAAGGACACTCACTCACTGACCAAACACGAAATCTCGAAAACTTCATCTATTAAGCGGAAATTTGGCAGGAATATAGTTTATAGGATGAAAACGTTAGCTAAGAAATCATTTTGATATAGGTGCATGTCGGAGCGTACTTCTCCTACAGACTCAAGAAATCTACAGTTTCATTCCCATTTTCACGCAATTTCGCACGCTTGACCTTCTAAACAAGAGGTAGGTCACCGTTTACCTTAATTTCATACGGTGCATGGGGTAGGGGACATTGCAACATAAAAATGGATCCCTAAATACCTTGGTCGCGCCATAACTCGAGAACGGCTGGACCGATTTCACAGGTCCTTTTTTGTTGTTTTCGTTATTCTCAGAACAAGGGTTGTATGAAATAAAACTAGAATATTTGAGAACAAAGTGCGTTTTTCAATGTGACCCTGCGTTTCTATTGCTTGGAAATCTATAGTTTGGTTCCTATATTGATGAAATTTTGCATAGTTTACCTTAAAAACAAGAGGAATGTCACTGTCTGTATAAAATTTTGTTCGGTGCGTGGTGGAGGGTACTTAAATTACGGAATTTTACAAAATGCATAGTTTTGCTCCAATCTTGATGAATTTTTGCACCCATGACCTTTAAACCAAGAGGAAGATCATTGGGTACATAAATGTCTGTATGGTACATAACAGAGGGTACCTTGCAGAAAACTTTGCCGAGAGAGGGAAAGGTGGAAACGAAGAGAGAGATGGGAGAGAAAGGGATGCAGAGAGAGGAGGGAAGGGGAGGCGGACTACCAGAGTGTAGGATAAATAAACACCCGGGCAACGCCGGGTTTGCAGCTCGTGTACACATAAAATGGACATAATATTTACTTATTAGTAAGGAATTGGCTTTGAGAACAGATGCAACTCTTCGAGAAAAAATTCGTGAAGTGTCCTTATAGTTTGCAGTAGTATATTATCCATACTTGTGTCAAAACATCCACTAATTATTTGAACGATGTTGAATCTGTCAATTTGATTATCGTTATCTGCAACAAACCTCACAATAACTGTTCAATTATGTTGAGACATGCCGCTTTTGCTCTCTAGGAGAGATCTTTGATAATTTTCTGATGCTGTACAAAACCCGACAGAAACTTTTTGTTCAAATGTTTAAAAGTTTGTAAACCTGTTGGACCAAACTGCTATGGTCATCAGTCCCCAGACTTACAAACTACTTCATCTAACAGACACTAAGGACAACACACACACTCATGTTCGAGAAAGGACTCGAAACTCCGATGAGAACGGCCGCCCAGTCCGTAGCATGACGCCTTAGACCACGTTGTCATTCCGCGCAGCCGAACCTTTTTGTCTGTGTAAGTGGGCGCACTATCATTTCAGAATGCGGCAGTGTTTCAAAGCAATATGTTAGTCACATTATAACGTTTACTGACTAGGAGGTGCGATGTTCATTCACATTTACCTGATGTGTGAGGATTATGACAGAAGCAGTTGAATAACACGATAAAGATGTCCAAATCAAGTGGGAATGTCCTTCATGTTCGTAGGAGGTAGTCACCCATATCCTAAGCTTCTTTTGGGATTTGCGATACATAAGTCCAGTTGTTTGTAGGAAACAATGTACACGATGATTCAGCGGCCCATACCACATACTTCCAGTCATCAAGTATTCAGGTTCTATGATTGTGACACCACTTCCTTCGTAGCTTTGCGTTGCGTTCCGTTATTTGGTGCGCACATTGATCTTTCCTAGTAAATTATTGTATGCGTATGTGTAGATTATATTACGATGTTGCGGTGGTTTTACTTTCGTTTATCAGACGTAACGAATGCTAGAGGAACTGGATTCTTTTCGCACAGGTAGCTGTTTAACGTGCAATTCAATACTTTCGTTGGTTATATAGAGACTCCAGAATAGGATATGTTGTCAAAATATGCATGCCAGTGGCGTACCATCTATTTCCTTAGAAAGGGGGGGGGGGGCAAGAAAACGTATTTACTGACTTCGTCTTGGCAATTCCAGGACTTCGGTCTGGGGGGAGGGGGCGAGGACATGAAATTTTCATTTAGCCGAGGTGATCCAGTTTCTAAAAAGGGACTCGTCATGTTGCACTTGCGTCTCATTTAGGTGTAATAGCAACCTTGAGCGCCTCATCAGTACAGATGTTGTCCCTTATTAGCAAGAAGAGACTGAAAAAGAGGACGAAAGGGAAGGACAGAATGTAGTAGTTGTTACAAGAGACTTCAGTGAAAGGCAAAATAAAGGCAAAAATGGCTGCCATCAAAAATAATGGGGGAGGGGGGTGGCAGAAACAGTATCTTGCCCCTCCAAAGTTACAAGTGGCTGGGGGGGGGGGGGAGCGACTGCCCCCGGTTGTGACCCCATTGATGCAGGGTGTACGTTATCAGATCTTTCGTCGAAGCAATGCCTGTCTGCTGAAGAACTGTTACGTAGCTAGTCTGTTAGTAGTGTTTACGGTAAGGATGGAAATATTTCTGGAGTGTTTCGGTGTTGTATTAGCTCGTTTTAGGAGAGAACACGTAGAGATGTTACGAGTGCAGCTATTACATTAATGTTAAGCTCCAGCTGTACTTTCTTGTCGCAACAGTATTATTCAAGTGCTGTAGTTTTATGTTGTCTGTTCACAGACATTCTTAATGCTCGTCGGTCGATGTCAGTTAACTTCGGGTTCCGCCCACTATTCCTCTTCGCCAATAATGTTTTACTTTGTTATGCGTATGTAGTCATTTCGGAGGATACTGTCGTTAGTGAAAAGTTAAGCAGTGCAGCGGTTTTCGCTACAGATGCTCCCAGTTACTGCGGAAGATCGCGGTAGTCTCTTTGGAAGTCTGACAGATCATGCATTTCACTTACCATTTGTATTGACCGTCGAAATACAAAACGTATAATGGACTGCAATGCAACGTCCAAGAATTGTATGTCGATTGTGCACTACGGTCGCGTCTCAGTGTGAACACTAACGCAGTGGTCATACCTTACAGTATATTGCATGGTGTTTATATTATTTTGTCCATCCACTAAATCTTGTTCCCATGAAGATGTCTACAATATGTCGTGTCCTGTATTGCCAAAAATCACCTGCAAATGTAATCGTTTATATATCCTATCATAATTTACACGCATAATATGTAAAAGTACGATGTTACAGTTGCAGTTTCAATGATAAACAGCTTATCTATGAACTTACAATCTGTCTAGCTGACGTATGTCTTAAGGAACAAAAATAATTTGAAATGATTTATTGCCTAATTATCAGTCAACAGTGGAAATTTTTTTTCCATTTACATGTTTCGATCCACCAGAATCATCTTCAGAATCTAAAACAAGGTAGAAAAGAAAATATGTACTAACCGAGAACTTTTTACAACATTTTGATTGTAAGATTAACAGACTTTAATCAAAATCATTTCAAATATTAGTGCAGTTGGTGACTCTCGCAAGTTGATTCATTCGATTATAATAAGAACAAAAATAATTTTGTATAACATCTCTGCAGACTGGAGGTAGCATCATTAACTCGTAAAGTGGCGGTCGTAGTTTTGATTCCTATCTTAAGCATTGATCAAATGGTTAGAGAAAAATATTTTTTTCTACATAGTCACAGTGTGTTATTTTAATTTTCGTGATTTTGTGTCGCTGTTACCATATTCGTATAGGACTAATCTCACAAACAAACCATCTTCTGCAACGCGAGTTTTCTGGCATGCTTCAATGGCATGGAAGACCTGCTGCGAACGGGGACCGGTTACGGTTAGTGGAAATTCCCTTCTCGAAAGAACCTACGATGTTGGCTCCAGCAACAACTGCCGGTCGGGATAAACAAGTTAGCGAGGTCAAGAGTTCCCCTTCGACCAATCGTCGCACTCCTGGATGTGAGGAAATAGTGCAAGTTACCACGACAGTTGTACACGGACAAAAAACAGTGACCGACATAACTAAACGAAACGTGCCCTCCAACATAGCCGTAGTGAACATTTGTCGGTGTAGGATGCAAAATTTAGTGCATAAGGCTGCCTCCTCTGACAGCAAAAAGGGTGATCAAAATGTCCGTTGGAAGGCAGTATTTCTAGAGTCCAAAAACTTGTTTGGTAAGACACCATGACCTTTCCTGCGAAACAGTTCGTAACTGCCTTATGTATATCTTAGTCCGATAGGAGTCATCGACCCCTCAAGGCCTTTTTTAAAGCCCGAAGGTGTGATATTCGCATGGGTAGAGCTCAGGACTATAGAACAAATTTTTAAATACATCTTTAATTTTGTCCGTAATAAAAGAGGCTGCTTCATAGATCGACCACTGTCGAAGGAAGGAAGATTACGGTTTAACATCCTGATTACATCGTGGTCATAAGAAACGGAGGACAAACTTTGACTGTGGATGCAGAAGGAAATCGGTCACGCCATTTCAAAAATGCATCCCAGAATTTCTCTAACATGTGTCGAACCATGGTGCAACATTCCACAATGGTAATATCTAACATGCACACTGTCCCAAGCATATTCTTTATTCTTTGATGGTTATCAGACGGTGTTTGCCCTTTGGGAGCCAAGAAAAGAAAAACAGCATATCAGTCCTTTTTGGTAATATCATGCCCTTAGTTCACGTTTCCACATATAACGCCAACACGTCTGAAAGATGCAAATGCCACACTAGTTCCTTGCGTGAATGACTGTGTATATACAGCGCAATTGAGCGGCTCTAACCTATGAAGTTTTATGCAATCACACCGTACACTTCGCCATTCCACACTGTTTGAATCGTGCTTGTATTATGAGTAGATCAGAGTACATAATCCATCAGCCCAATGTGCAAAACATTATTTACTTCACTGTTGCATATTTTTAAGTACACTACTGGCCATTAAAATTGCTACACCAAGAAGAAATGCAGATGATAAATGGGTATTCATTGGACAAATATATTTTACTAGAACTGACATGTGATTACATTTTCACGCCATTTGGGTGCATAGATCCTGAGAAATCAGTACCCAGAACAACCACCTCTGGCCGTAATAACTGCCTTGATACGCCCGGGCATTGAGTCAAACATAGCTTGGATGGCGTGTACAGGTATACATGTCCACGCAGCTTCAACACGATACCACAGTTCATCAAGAGTAGTAACTGGCGTATTGTGACGAGCCAGTTGCTTGACCACCGTTGACCAGACGTTTTCGATTGGTGAGAGATCTGGAGAATGTGCTGGCCAGAGCAGCAGTCGAACATTTTCCGTATCCAGAAAGGCCCGTACAACACCTGCAACATGCTGTCGTGCATTGTCCTGCTGAAATGTAGGGCTACGCAGGGATCGAATTAAGGGTAGAGCCACGGGTCGTAACACATCTGAAATGTAACGAGATGTGTCACCAATGGCACCCCATACCATCACGTCGGGTGATACGCCAGTATGGCGATGACGGATGCACGTTTTCAATGTGCGTTCACCGCGAAGTCGCCAAACATGAATGCGACCATCATGATGCTGTAAATAGAAACTGAATTCATCCGAAAAAATGACGTTTTGCCATCCGGTTCGTCGTTACGTACACCATCGCAGGCGCTTCTTTCTGTGATGCAGCATCAAGGGTAACCGCAGCCATGGTCTCCGAGCTGATAGTCCATGCTGCTGCCAACGTCGTCGAACTGTTCGTGCAGATGGTTGTTGCCTTGCAAACGTCCCAATTGTTGTCTCAGGGATCGAGACGTGGCTGCACGATCCGTTACAGCCATGCGGATAAGACGCCTTTCATCTCGACTGCTAGTGATACGAGGCCGTTGGGATGCAGCACAGCGTTTCGTATTGCCTTCCTGAACCCACCGATTCCATATTTTGCTAACAGTCATTCGATCGCGACAAACGCGAGCAGCAATGTCGCGATACGATAAACCGCAATCGCAATAGGCTACAATCCGACCTTTATCAAAGTCGGAAACGTGGTGGTACACATTTCTCCTCCTTACACGAGGCATCACAACAACGTTTTATAAGGCAACGCCGCTCAACTGCTGTTTGTGAATGAGAAATCGGTTGGGAACTTTCCTCATGTCAGCACGTTGTAGTGTCGCCACCGGCGTCAACCTTGTGTGAATGCTCTGAAATGCTAATATTTTGCGTATCACAGTATCGTCCCCCTGTCGGTTAAATTTCGCGTCATCTTCGTGGTGTAGCAATTTTAATGGCCAGGAGTGTATTAGTTTCACTTTTAGTTCAATATGGTCACGGGACATAGTTAGATTGACATAGATCAAGGGCTGATGCTTTGAGCACTTTTCAGGTGTTTTTATAACCATTTACGAAATGGGCTTTCCTAGCACTGTCATTTCAGTTTCCTTCTACTTATTTCTATCCATTAATTGCCCGGCGTGTTGATAAACTGACTCTTCTTAGGATCACAAATACTCTCATTTGTACATAATTTGCATTACATATATATATTAAGTAGGATAAAAGGAAATAAACATAAAAAATAAATAGAATCCTCTTTCTGGATTCGAATGTCACATCCTCACATGCAATACCTCTCCGCAACGCTCGGTCTGCCTTTAGCAAATACAATAAATTTCAATACAGCAGAATTTGTGCAGGATACGGTAATCTACAAATGTATTTAACAACCATCCAAGCATATTTCCAGCAGTGTAGTGTCGTTGCATAAAACTTATTGGGTAGGGTCAGTAAAATCACCGTTTACCGGCATCATAGTCACGCTACGTTGTGTATAGTATACCGTGCAAGAGCGTCACAAACAAAAACTTTTCATGGCAACTTATTTCTCTAACCTGGCAGGGCATCCTGATTAACGGATGACAGATACATCTTCCTCCTTCCATGCAGCCTCAATCGTGTTTCAGAGAGCATCAGTTGTATTGGCTCGCCGGCTGTGGAATACCTCAAAAATATGGCAGATATGTTGCGCTTGAGAGTCCACAAATCGAACAGCAGTTGTGTCAGTTACAAAAGGTGCTTGAGCCGTAATGTGCTTGAGCCGTATGACGATGACAAGTGCCACTGGCAATGTTCAAATGTTTGTAAATCTAAGGGACATAACTACGTTGGTCATTAGTCCCTAAACTTACAACTACTTAATGTAACTTATGTTAAGAACAACACAAATACCCATGCCCGAGGAAGGACTCGAATCCCCGGCGGCGAACGGGCGCGCGCACCGTAGCCAGGCGCCTTAGTGCGCACGGCCATTCTGCCGCGGCTGGCAATTCTCATTTGCTCAAAAAGTGTTCAAATGTTTGTAATTCTATCCGTAGCTTACAAACTATTTAAACCTAGGTAAACTAACCTAAGGACAACACACACATCCATGCCCCAGGGAGGACTCGAACCTCCACGGCGAGCAACCGCGCGCTCCGCAGCGAGACGCTTTAGTTCAAATGTTTGTAAATCTATCGGAACAAACTGCGTGGTCATCAGTCCGTAGCTTACAAACTACTTTGCCGCGGTGGAGTAGCCGAGCGGTCTAAAGCGTCTCGCTGCGGAGCGCGCGGTTGCTGGCCGTGGAAGTTCAAATCCTCTCTGGCGCATGGGTGTGTGTGTTGTCTTTAGGTTAGTTTACCTAAGTTTAAGTAGTAAAAGCGAGATAGAGAAGGATATTCAACAGAGGATTGTTAATGCCAATCGTGCATATTTTGGACTCAATAATTTATTCAAGTCACGCTTGGTCTCACAAAACAGCAAGATCAAACTATACATGGCAGTTGTAAAACCTGTTCTGTTATATGGTTGCGAGACATGGGCAACCTCACAAACACTGGAAGAGCGCATTTGTGCATTCGAAAGGAAAGTGCTCAGAAAGATCTATGGGCCTACATTTAATATAGAAAATGGAAGATGGGAAAGGAGACAAAAAGAGGTCCTGTACCAACGTTTTGGAAAAGTAGACGTTGGTAGGTACATCAGAGGGCGACGACTTCAGTGGTTGGGACATGTCATAAGAGCTGGAGAATCTATTCCTAACCGAGCGTTTAACTCTCAGCTGATCGGAAGACGTCCAAGAGGTCGTCCAAGGACTAGATGGAAAGATAGGGTGATGAGAACGTTGCAGCAGGTAGAACCAACAGCATCCCTTGAAGATGCGATGGCCAGAAGAAAGTGGCTCAACATCTGCAATAGATACCTGCGACTGTGATTGGGACAGTACTCCTTCCTGTGTGACTGATTTTGACAGTGAACTTTATATAGTAATTAATCTTTGTAATATTTCTTTTGCTTTCTGTCATGGGTCTTAATGGCCTGTTATGTACAATAAATGATGATGATGAAGTTTAAGTAGTTTTTAAGCTACGGACTGATGACCACGCAGTTTGGTCCGATATATTTACAAACATTTGAACAAACTACTTAAATATAGGTAAACTAACCTAAGGACAAACACACACACACCCATGCGCCACGGAGGACTCGAACCTCCACGGCGAGCAACCGCGCGCTCCGCAGTGAGGCGCTTTAGACCGCTCGGCTACTCCACCGCGGCTTTTCATTTGCGCCAAAGCCTCCATCGTGGTACTGTACACAGAACCATAACTCGTCTGATAAAACGACATGGTTTGACTCATTTGTTGAGTGTCACTATGAGGCTCCCCAATTTCCTTTTTGCTTTCCAGTAGAAGAAGTCGTGACATTGCTCTTCGTGCTGACCGTGCGTCTGGCTACATAACTTCTAGCACTAAACTATTTTCACTTGCTTAGATGCAAACATTTCCATTTCGTAAATTAAATTACTTACAATCCATCTTGGTCGACAGAACATTGCAGTCCTTTTGGGTGCGGATGGTGTGGTGCCACTGAATGCTGCGTGACATTGAATACCACCGCACGTTGATACACTTATCGTCTTCTTACACGAAGTATCGGCCACTACGGTCGGGGGTTCGAATCCCCCCTCTGGCATGGATATTTGTGCCGTCCTTAGTTGTAAGTAGTTCATAAGTAGTTTGTAAGTTTAGGGACTGATGACCCAGTAGTTAAGTCACATGGACTCTACAAACATTTGAACATTTACACGAAGTATGACACGATCTTCTAACATACAATGTTCAAGTGCTATGTCTGAAAAAAAAAAAAAAAAAAAAAAAAATCTTCAAATCTTTCCTTAATACACAACGTAGATGAAGTCTCTCCTATCGGTTTTGTGCGTTTGCACGGAAATGCTAATCATAGATAGTACTGTGATTTCCAAATTAATATTGTTTAACCATATTCTGCAATAAATGTCTCTAAATATTTACAAATATTTTACTTTCACTCACAACAATACGACGGATATTAGGGATATAGCCACGTTTGTATGTCTGTATAGAAACTTCCAGTTTTCTCATATACTTCCTATTAATGTACTCTCATTTGTCGATTCCATTCACATATTAAGGATGGAGATGATGCGAGTAACAGCAGTGATCTGTCTGACGTATATAATCGACATGATGTTTCGAAATGTAATGATTTTCTGATGCTACGCTCTTGGAGGAATTTATGGTAGGAGTGACGGACGCGTGGACTTGAGTTATGCGCATATCTGATATCTCCTAATTTTATTTTTAGTAGGCCAGACAAAGAAGGAGAATTAGGGGAAATATTCATGTAGCAATAAATTTTTATACTGTGTAAGGACGAGTGTCATAAACAACATACTAAAATTTCCCACCTCTCGGGTGTGAGCGTTGGCGTGTGGCAGCGTTTAAAAGAGAGAGATTTTTTACGTTTTTCTTGAATAACTCGAAAACCTTGGCTTCTAGCGAAAATGTTTCTCAGTAGAAAATACAAGTACGTTAAATTTCCTGCAATAAAGGATCTATTCATTTTCTATCTAGGATTAATAATTTTCGTGTTACGAGAAGAGTAAAACTCATTTTTAAGAACAGAGTTTTAATGATACCAATTAATTTTCAGTGCCCATTGAACATTGAAATTACATAAAATATACAATGGTAGATGTAAAACATCAGATCTTGAATTAGAACATATTAAAAATAAACAATTTTATAAGTAAGTCGAGTGCGCCATTACAACATGTACTATGACACGTGGAACAGATCATTCAACATGCAATGCTTGCTTTTCAGCATCCACATCATGCCTCTCACCCGTTACGGTATCGTTAAAAGATGATGATCAATACAGATTTGTGTGCAAATTGATCTTTCGTAGTTTCTGGATAGAGAGATCCATCTTCCCCTCAGTTCCATCTCCAGTCTGTCGGCAGTAATGAATTATTGAGCCACTGTTATATTTATAAGTAACCAAACACCTGTAAACAACAAAACTGTTATTGTAAAAAACATTATATAAAAACAGACGATTAATAAATTTACCTGTAAACAAACTCTAAAAGAGTGCTCCTGTGGATGGCAAGTGAGGCGAGGCCTCATTTAGGCTTCGTTAGAGCCTTTAAGAAAGCATAGTACCTCAGTTTCTCGAGATCACTCACTTGGTATATTTCTAGAAACACTTTATTACCAGACAGGGCGACCTCCTCCGCTGGTGTCGAGGATTTAGTGAAGATGTCGGATATTGCCTTCATTTGCCTTGGTATCTTATTGAACAGCTTAACCATTTCCATTTCGTTTCTGTTGTAAATGGCTGAGGTTGTTACACCCTCTAAGGCGTAGAGTAGGGGGATGGTTTTCTGCGAAAGGAAGTTGCTGGAGTCTGTTTGTCGAAAACAATTTTGATTCAGCCTTCCCCCTGTCAGGCTTCACGAGGTACATGTTAGTGCCTGGTAGTGAAAAAGCAATGAGTAACACAACCAAGTCTACATCCTCCACAATTATCTTGACTGTGGAGTGCAGGGCAGCTTTTTCTAACGCATATCATGCAATTGAACTGTCAGCATCGCCTGTAGTAACTACTGTTTGTAACCCCTTTGCTGTCATTTTGTCACGAAGGAGTGCTATAAGCCTGTTTCTGTTCGTACCGTTTGGGAGAAACGATGAAAATTGAAGTTAACTGAATCTTTTCTAAGAATCCTTCTCTTCTGCTTGCTGGTTTAGTACTGTTGGCGTCATCATAACCACCAAAAATCACGGTATAGTTCTGACCATTATGTCTGAACACATAGACTACTTATTGATTGCAAAGAACAGAAGTCGTAGTGCCAACATTCCATTTCACACTATGGAGAAGGAAGCCTGGATCCACTACATTTGCGCTCGTTAGTAGGTCATTAGCTGCATGATTGTCCTGTAGAAAAGCTTCGTAGAAAGATGTCTTTCCTTTACACATTCCGCCTTCATTAAATAAAGACAGCGTGAATGGAGACAATTCGTATTCCATAAGCTTTGAAACATTTTCATAACTCTTTTTTTGTCATGAATGTTGTTTGTAAAATATTCAGAGGGACTACACTGCACTTTTTCGGTACTATTCATACTAGCCAGAAGCAACACCAAATTCTTCTTAGACTGTTTTATGTCACCAAAGTTACAGCCAATTTACCTTTGCATGGTTCTGGTACCGGTTTCTTGGGCTCGGTAACTATTTATATTTAAGTTTCCTATTATCCCTGTTGATAGAGCTATAAGTGAATTCAGTTTTGGAAAAGGAGGATGATCATAGAACTATTCATAGGTCATTGTCTGGTCTTGTCCATCATAATCAATTGTTTGTAATTCTAAGGGACCAAATTACTCTGCTCATCGGTCCCTAGACTTGCAAACTACTTTAACTTATACCAAGGATAACACACACCCATGACCGAGGAAGGACTCGAACCTCCGACGTGAGCTGGTGCGTGATTCGTAGTGCGATGCTCCAGACCGCACTGCCATTCGTGAGCGCCTCTTGACCATCCCTGTTTGCCGTGATACCCGGAGATCAACAAGCATGTTCCCACTTGAAAACGTTACTCCTGTAAACTACTCTAATGACGATCAAATGGCGGTTAATACAGGAGATCCACCAATCCACGCCTCGCGGAATGGCCACGTGTTCAAAGGTGTCATGTTGCGGACTGAGCGGTCGTTCCCGCAGGAGGTTCGAGTACTCTCTCGGGCGTGGGTGTGTATTGTTTTCCTTTGTATAAGTTAGTTTACGTAGTTTGTAAGTCTATGGCCTGATCTACATATACAACTATATGGGATACTCTGAAAATCACATTTAAGTGCCTGGCAGAGGGTTCATCGAACCACCATTATACTATTTATCTCCCATTCCATTCTCGAATAGCGCACGGGAAGAAAGAACACCTGAATCTCTCCGTTCAGGCTCTGATTTCTCGTGGTTTATTCTGATGATCATTTCTACCTATGTAAGTGGGAGTCAACAATATATTTTCGCATTCGGAGGAAAAGGTTGGCGATCTGAGTTTCGTAAGTAGCCCATGCCGCAGTGATAAGCGCCGTTGTTGTAATGATTCCCATCCCAGATCCTGTATCATTTACGTAACGCTGTCTCCTCTGTATCGTGACAATACGAAACGAGCTACCCTTCTTTGGACTCTTTCGATGTCCTCCGTCAAACCCACCTGATACGGATCCCACACTGGGCAGCAATACTCCAAAAATGGACGGACAAGCGTAGTGTATGCAGTTTCTTTTGTAGTTCTGTTGCATGTTTTAATGGTTCTGCCAATAAAACGCAGTCTCTGGTTCGCCTTTCCCACGACATTATCTACGTGTTCTTATCAATTTAAGTCTGAAGTAATAGTAATTCCTAGGTATTTTGTGGAGTTTACGGCCTTCACTTTTGATTGATTTATCTTGTAAACAAAGTTTAACGGATTTCTTTTCGTACTCATGTGGATGACTTCACATTTCTCATTATATAGAGTCAATTGCCAATTTTCACATCATACTGATATCTTATTCAGATCGTTCTGCAGTTGGTTTTGATCTTCAGATGATTTTACTAGACGGTAAATGACGGCGTCATCTACAAACAACCTAAGAGAGCTACTTAGATTTTCCCCTAAATCGTTTATGTAAATAAGGAACAGCAAAGGACCAATAACACTACCCTGTGGAATGCCCGATATCACCTCTGTTTTAGTCGAGGCCTTACCATCGACTACTACGAACTGTGACCTCTCTGACAGGAAATCCTGATTAAAAGCCGTTTGTGAGGTACGGTGTCAAAAGCCTTCTGGAAATCAAAAAATACGGAATCGATTTGCGAACCCTTGTCGATAGCACCCATCACTTCGTGTGAATACAGAGCTAGTTGTGTTTCGCTTGATGACCATAGCAGTTCTGCCCAACAGGTTTAGAAGCATTTCCCCCAATCCATTTTGTTAGAAAGGAGTTAGTTATGTCTTTTCTCGTGTCAAGCCACCTGAATTTCTGATAGAGCTCTTTAGAGTCTGCTCAATCATCATGTGTGATCAAACTCCTACCCAAGGAATCGAATAAACTGAAGAGCGAGCTCTTCTCTGATAACGTTTTCTATGTCCAAGGTATTTATTTGTGGTCTTATACTTACAACCTCTGACAGTAAAGTTCGGTGAATAGTCATGCAACATTAACTTAGATAAACTCTTAACTACAGTTACAATACCGTACTTAGAAATAGTTACCCCCCCAATAACTATGCACTGCTGAGCTCTGCGACACATGTCCTGGAAACTCTGGAGTAAGTTTTCCTTTTGGATGGTGTTCAAAACTTCGTCACGTTTCGTTGGATGTTAGGAATATCGTAAAATGTCTTTCCTTTGAAAGCGAGTTTTTACCAGGAACTGTTTGACGATATTGGCTGTGTGTGGGCGAGAGTTGTGCAACTTGAACCTCCACCATACTAGCCGGATCTCAATCATCCAGACTTCTTCTTATTGCCTCGACTCAAACTCTCTTTGAAGGAAAAGAGATTTGACGATATACCTGACATCCAACTAAACGTTTAGAGGTTTTTGAAAGCATCCCAAAGGAAGACTTTGTGCAAAGTTTCCAGGACATGTATCCAGAGCTCTGCGGTGCCTAGTTATGGGAGGTGACGATTGCGAAGAACAGTACGGTAACCATAGCTCATAGTTCATCTACGTTAATGTTTCAAAACTATTCACCGATCTTGGTCAGAGGATGCATTATAGCGTATGTATCTAACTTTCTACTCTTTATCTTACAATGTGAACGGGATTTCTCTTTCTACGACAAATATAATACCAGTATGCGTTTATTTAACTCCACCAATGCCAGTATAAAGATGTCTTTAATGAATTTCGTCTAGTCTAAAGGCATTTTAGATTAGCATTGCTGTATACAAACCTTTCGTTTGTCGGCAACTTTGTTCAGTCTGGAGGGTGAGAGGTACCGACCAAATACTCTTTCGGAATTATAGAACTCAACACAAAACGAGGTTGTGAATTCATTCAAATGTCGAGGTGCCAGAAATATTCTGCGGGTAATTCTCTTTTATAGTTACGTCAGAAGTCACAGTTATAGGAAGATTGGAACGAACAGCTAATAGAAGAATCGGAAATTCATGATTTGCACCACAATTATACGTTTCCATCTTCAGATGTAACTAATGGTTTTAGCGGTCAGTGAAAAGCTATTTCTTTTTACCAGCTATTTGACGTAGCGACAGCTTGGGGGTCGATGACACGAACTTTAGTCCGCATGCCGAGAGCCTTTTTCCAGCGGAAAATAAGCCATTTCAAAGTACGTGGCGTAATTACAGAGATTTTGCCGACTCGTAAGGGTCTGTCGTAATTGGAAAACGCTAACCTCAAAACTGCTGTAATGACCAGGTGACGAGAAACCGGTGGAAATACAGTTAAGTCCACCTGTCTGCGTGTTCGTCTTTCGTATCTGATTCATAGATACAACAAAGTAGACATATGTAGACTATTTTAAAGTAGTTACTCAGGAGCAAATGGGATTCATTGTAGAAATTAAATTTGTTTAGGAGCTGGAAAGGCAGGTAATCATTACAATGAACGATATGTACTGTCGAGGTCAATGATTTAACGCTCGTTCGCGTAACGCTGTTGGAAGAAATTCACATCACAAATATTTAAACGGTAAGACGTCCCCTTATTGATCACCACATTAAGTGCTAATGATACGAACTGAATTTCCAATATCTCTGCTATAAACTGTAAAGTAGGGGCTCTTGAAACTGCGGACCTGTCAGAGGAAGTTCAACATGTTCAAATATTTGTTAAGCTTAAGGGACTTAACTGTGGGGTCGTCAGTTCCTAAACTTACAAACTACTTATGAACTACCTTATACTAAAGACGACACAAACATCCATGCCTGAGGGGGGATTCTAACCCCCGACCGTAGCGGCCGTGCAGACTGTGACTGGCGCGCCGCAGACCGCTCGGCCACTGCGGCCGACTCAGATGAAGTGCTATGGCTTTTAGAAGAGGTTCAGATTTACCGTGCTCGAAAAGAACAAAGGATGAAAGCTTAGGATTTAACGTCTCGACATCGTGGTCATTAGATATGGAGCACACGGATAGTTTTTGTTAGTGACGGGGAAATAAAACGGCCGTGCCCTTTGAAAGGAACCATTCCGGCATTTCCCTGGAGTGATTTACTGAAATCACGGAAAACCTAAATCAGGATTGCAGGAGGCAGATTTCAACCTCCGACATACGCAGAGCCGGAGCTAGGTCTTTTCGTAGTGTAAACAAAGAACATTTATTGTGCCCCCCTCCCCTCTTCCTCCCCCCCCCCCCAAATTATACTCATCAGAGTAGGGGAGATCTGGTATGGTAGCCACAAATGTTTTCTTCAATTTTTTACGCGGTAGTCAATATAAATATTCGCACTTTTATCCAACTGACTTGTACTGTATACATTTAAGAATACTTATAAAAATAATTTATGGCCTCGTAACTGTGATAACATTAGCATTGTCTTTTCTATTATGCGATGTTTGTGACAACCTACCCCAGGGCTGGGATGATTGTGACAGGGATCGGGGTTGGATGTCACATGTTAGCATTAAGTGAAACCTGCAGGTGACTGAAGAAACAAAATCCTTGTTGTATTCATATAAATTACTACAAGACAAAGGAGCATTCGCTGCTAAAATATAACACTCCCATTTCACACTAGTAACACAATAATAATAATAATAATAACGATGTTTCTACACATAAAGTTCAGTAATTCAACAAACGGAAGGGAAAGACTTAAAAGCTAATGTCATAGGTATTTAACAATAGCCTTCGGGAAAAACTGTTAACTGATAACAGCTCTAAAATAAAAAAATCGCCAGGACTCTACAAGAATTAGTCTGAAAAATCAGTCTGGCAATCTTGACAAAAAAATTAGACACATCCTAACGTACACTTCACATGTGCCCATTTACTTCAGTTGTAAATTGTAGCCGCGCGGGAGTAGCCGAGCGGTCTGGAGCGCCACGTTACGGATCGCGTGGCCTCCCGCGTCTGAGTTTCGAATCCTCCCTCGGGCATGGATGTGTGTGTTGTCATTAGGTTAGTTTAACTTGCTTTAAGTAGATTGTAAGTCTAGAGACTGATGACCAACGTAGTTTGGTCCCATAGAATTACGAACATTTCAACATTTGAATTGTGAATTGTACCCACATTTCCCTTGATCTCCTATTGGCAAATGAATCATGACATACAGTACAAAAGCATTCATCGTATTAACTGTAACTCCTTCAAAGTAACATTTCTTTTGCTTCCTCTTTTTAGTTTTATTTTTAGTTTTTTTTTTCAGTTGGAAAATTCTTGAAATTTTGACAGGAGGATGGTATCAGATTTAAAAGGCAAATACTTCTGTGGCGATCTTTATCCCACGTGTCAACTATCGCCGATAGTTGTGTGACAAGCAACGCCAAAATACCGTTTTCAATACTTTAACTGGTATCCATAATTTGTGTTTCGTAACGATTTAGAAAATTCAAATTCAAATGTTTGTATAGCTTATGGGACTTAACTACGGGGTCATCAGTCCCTAAACTTACAAACTACTTATCAACTAGCTTATCCTAAGGACGGCACGAATATCCATGCCCGAGGGGGGATTCGAACCCCCGGCCGTAGTGGCCGTGTAGACAGTGACTGGAGCGCCTCAGTCCCCTCGGCCAACGATTTAGAAAGAGCGCAAATAATATATAGAATTATACGCTACGTGTCAGTACAGCAAAAAATTCTGTAGTTAAATCGAACGATAATAATGCTTTAAATATTACTCAAAAATTCAAATGTTTGTTAAGCTTATGGGACTTAACTACGGAGTCATCAGTCCCTAAACTTACAAACTACTTATGAACTAGCTAAGACTAAGGACGGCACAAATATCCATGCCCGAGGGGGGATTCGAACCCCCGACCGTAGTGGCCGTGCAGACCGTGACTGGAGCACCTCAGTCCCCTCGGCCACCGCGGCCGGCTAAATATTACTCACCAGCACTAGTAACAAATATGGATAGCTCCTTACTCACTCGTCTGACACAACTTAAGCTTCACACAGCAGATGCAGATAGTGCTGCCACTCTTATCTAAGTCGTTCCAGGACAGTGGGACACTTGGTTGCAGAGTTATAAGCTATGTGACAACCAATCTTATCACTACCATAGCTTGTCCCCCAACACCTTCATTATTTTTACCAAATATGTGCTACAAGGCCAAGAGACAAAAGGCAAAGGGATACATATAAAACCCTTAAAACCAAACATTTATTTACAGGTCATTATTATTAGATAGAATGACAATTATTGTTGTTTTGTTACACACTGTTGAAATCTTTTAAAATTAAAACGAAAATTTCCTGGCTTTCAGTTTAGAAAACTCGTTCAGCAGCAAATCTGTTTCCATTACATTCATCAAATCACTTTCAATGGCCAAAATACGAGGCGCGTCCAGAAAGTAAGTTACATTTAGTAATAAAATAAAATTGTACACAGATACAGAAGAAATTTTTATTGCACAAAATTCTACAACTCTTAAACTACTTTTCCACATAACTGACGAAATTTTGCAGGCATTTGTCATAACGTGGCACCAGGTTTTGTATACCTTCTTTATAGAAATCTGCCGCCTGTGTCTTCAACCAGTTGGAAACAGTGAAATTTGGGGGAACTCCATAGCGAGAGCACTAATTGTAAACCTACGGTTTTCCTGGATCTTGTCATCAATCGCGTGAACCAGTTCTTCTGTAACCAAAGGTGGACGCCCACTTCGTTCTTCATCGTGCACATCACTACGCCCGCCATTGAACTGTCAGACCCATCGTCTCACGATCGAATCACTCATCGCATTTGGTCCGTAAACATCGCAAATTTGCCTATAAATTTCACTTGGTTTCACTTTCTTCGCTTTCAGAAACCGAATCACCGACCTGTTTCACAGGTGGCGGGATTTTAAATCAAAGCCGACATTTCGAACAAGCACAACAAACCGTACGTAACTGATAGCGATCTCCAAATGGCACAGGTTCTTCTCCTGGATACACATCGTGTAGAGCGCACGTGCGGAACTGCAATCGCAGCGCTGCAGCGGAGATAAATTGAAACGGAACTTACTTTCTGGACGCGCCTCGTAGCTAGTTCACTTAGGTGCTCTTGGCTTAAAATTGATCGCAGGTAAGTCTTTATAAGTTCATGACATTGAAGATGAAGGCGAAGCAATGAATTAAAATTTGTGGTGCGGCCGGTAATCGAACCCGGATCTCCATGCTTACTAGGCAGACGTCTTACCGTTCCACCACCACACCACTAACGATTAAGACGTGTGCCTAGTAAGCATGGAGGTCCGGGTTCGAGTTCCAGCCGCACCACAAATTTTAATTTATTGCTTCGCCTTCATCTTTAATGTCATGGACATATTTGAGACGAAAACCCGTCTCAGGGTTTCTTAATTTATATTTATATTGATCTTTACAAGTTGTAACTTCGAAAAACGTCTTTCGCCGCTGGCCACTGATGCTGGGAGAATTAGCAGAATCCTCAGTGCCACAAAAACATCAGGAAAAATGTCCACAAAACCACGTTTCCTTATAACAGACAAGGCTCCAATTGGGTGACTTCCAGGGGGGGGGGGGGGTAGCATTAGTACTAAAATTTGCATTTCTTCAAACAGATCATCACCGTTCACGTCACAATCTCCTCCCGCAGTCAAACGGTTTGAAGGTGCTTACAGACTTTCTTCAACTCTTGTTGATTCAAACTCTTCTCTATGGTTGCAATGTCGTAAAGAAATTAAAAACTTTCACTATGGTGTTCCAGCAGTTCAAATCTCTCCTTTAATGAGGCTGTTGCTGTGTCAAGTACGACAAAAAAGGAAGTTAACTCTAAATGAATTTTCTCCAGAACGTACAGATTCATCCTCACTCTCATAGGAAAATTGTTTTATTTTTCTCGGCCGAATTACGGTTCCTTTTTCAAAGTTAGCATCAACCTTGATTTTTCCAGCAAGTTCTTTTGCATCTGTAATCACGCTGTTTAGTCCTAGATTCGATGCCATCTTTTCCAGAAATGATTTTACGCTTTTAATAAGATCCATTGATCCATTGATCTTTGCAGGTAATTTGTGACTTTTTGCAACAGCATACTAACCATAGTTGTTTTATGCAGGATCTCATGCCAGGTCACTAAGCAGCATAGAAACTTGAAGCTTCGCAGTTTTTTTTAAAGCCCTACGGCCGTGTTCCTACCAAATGCACCAAGCTTCTGATCTTGAGACGCTTCATACACTTCTTCACTGTGGTACTTCAAAGGAAACAGTGCCTCAATTCTACTTTCCTATTTAGTACTGCATAGTGGTTTTGCTGTCAGACTCGAAACATGTTCCAGCAAAAACTCCATCATTGACTAGAAGATGAAAAAAAAAATGAAATTATTCTTGTAGAGTGTTGAAACTGTCTACAGCAATATTGCACGATAGAGCTGTATTATTAATGACCAAGTTCAAGGAGTGGTTTCCACACAATACATAAAAAGCTCTAGGATTTAAATCAAGGATTCTCTTCTGGACTCCAACATCGTTTCCTTTCATTGCGAAACCATTGTCGTAGCCTCTCATGTCTTCTAACTGTTTGAGCAATACATCTGAGAGGCTTTCACGTGAAGAATCGGTAATGAGAACAAAGCCCAAAAAAGTTTCTTTATTGAAATATCCTCATTTGCTAAAATTTTAACAAATCTTATAACAAGAGTGTGGCTAATATCGGTAGTACAGTCTAATATAATAGAATACTAAGTTGCTTGCTGTAAACAAGTCATTTTGGATACTCGTGTTCAAGTAGTGGACGTTTGTTTCTTTTTAACTTATTCTTCTCATATATTGGAACGTATAAGCATCAAATTTAGCTACGTGTTCTACCAGCTTTAAGAAATTTCCATTATTACGTTCAAATAGGGTATCCTGTTTGCCTCTAAAGGTCAATCCTTGAGTTCCCAAAAATTGTACAATACATAGAACGCGTTTTAGAATTTGATTCCAATGTTCAGTTTCAACATGAATAAGTCTTTCACTTTGCTTGTCAATATTTTTTTAATGTAATGTAAGGAGAGTTCACGCCAACATTTGCAATTTTTAATATGAATAGAGGATTTCTCATGACTGGTCAAACTTTTACTCAAGTTTAGCCAGTCAGAATACCCTTAGCCTCCAGCAAGAAGAGAATTATAATTTCCAATAAGTTTGCAAGCAAAACAAAAAAAATAGCGTTTTTCAATATGGAATACATTAACCACATCCTGTGGAATTGCTCTCCATTGCAAACCTTCCTTGTGTAATGCTTTGAGGAAAATAGCCTACCTTTAAGGTTCCCAAGACATTCTTGGCCTGTGACTTGCCGTGGTCCTCGCTCAACAAGAATTTTTCGTACACCATCATTTATTCTAAGCGGTCATTCTCCACGGTCATTTGAAAAAACTGATGACG
The DNA here is from genome assembly GCA_026315105.1 of Locusta migratoria. NCBI lineage: Eukaryota > Metazoa > Arthropoda > Insecta > Orthoptera > Acrididae > Locusta > Locusta migratoria. The sequence continues at coordinate 564,812,277 of CM048755.1, read as the reverse complement.
TTTCTTCACTCACTTTCTGCAAATAAAGCACTGAATTCTTTCTTTAGGTTCACATGTTTAAAAGCTATAATACGTATACTGTAAAACCATTTTATTGTCTCCACATAGACTTACAGTTTCAGTTTGAATGGGTTGCTCACTTGTAGGCGCCAGCGCCAGGTCTGTAGGTTCTGGTGAATCCTAGTCAACACCTTCTGGCCCGGTTAGGTCATAGTCATTAGATAGTGCCAATGGTGTACCTGTAGTTAATGTCAGATCCAGATCCTGCAATATAAATAGCTATTGGCCAAGCGTACTTAAGCCCCAATACATCTACTAAAGAAACACTTAATTGTAGGTATTATATCTTGTGGGTTGTAAGGCCGTGTTCTTGGAATCTTGCTGCTTCCTAACGTTTCGTCCGATGCTGCGTCGGACTTCTTCGGTGGTTGTCCGTCTGTTGAGTCTTGCCGACTGACGGGTCGGGGTTCTGAGAGCTTCTTAAATACCGTCTAAAAGGGAGCGTGGCTAAGATCCTCGTGATAAGCAGAGATGATTATTGTCAAAGGTAAAGCTATACTATCGAACCATGTCAAAGATCAAAACAGTCATTGATTCTGCAGAGTCACAGTCCATATATCGTTGAGTTTCACAGTCTCTTCTTTTCGATTGAAATTATCATTATGTTTATATATTTCAATCGCTTCTCTATACAACCTTGGATAGTAATTCGTCAAGGAAGATAAAATTTCTGTCTCAGAGAATTTTACTATATAATTTTCCGATTGTAAGCAGTGTTACGCCACAGCCGATTTTTCAGTTTTTCCAAGTCGGCATAGACTTTTGTGCTCCTTTAGACGTGTGTTTACACTTCTCTTAGTTGTTCCGATGTAGACTTTTATAAACCCCACTTGCTGATAAAGGAGAACGTTTATCTTTTACAGATCTGAGAGCTTGGGATATCTTCTTTGTTGGGTTGAAAACCGGTCTGATGTTACGTTTTCGTAGAGTCTTCCCACTCTGATCCGTTACCTTTTCGGCCACAAGGTTCAAAGAATGGGCCAAGCAGTGCTCAATTTCGCTGATTTTTGCTTTCAACCTAGAAAACGTACCAGTCACATTTGTCGCTCTGACAGTAGTAATAACATTGCATGATTTGATATCTGAAGAAAAACGAGAGAGATGATCCACTGATATTATTAACAGAACTTCAACTGTGGAAGATTCAATATTATAGAAAAACAAAATAAGAAACAAAAAAATCATTAATTTGAAAATTAGCACCACTGGCACTTTCAGGAAATTTTAAGAAGATTAAAACGAATTAGACGATTAAAGTATGTTACAATTTTGTTACATATTTGCCTGTCAGATAGACGAAACTCTTTCATAAACACTTTGATTTTGTTCTGCATCTCTATTATTAGATGCTCTTAACCCTTCAATGACTAATTTTTTAAAATGCATAGTTATGTATGGAAGGCTAAATTTGATATCCAGTTTTAATCTATTGGACAATGAACTTTGCCCCTTCAATTTAGATAGACATATTTCCTCATGACTGACAAACAAAGTAAAGACAACTAAGCCAACGAATTGTACTGTGCCAAGATATAATACCTATGCTCCACTTGTATAACTTTCAGGAAACCTTTGGATAGGCAGCTGTTTATATGGAGACAAAGCACAGGTCCCACACACGTGACTCCTTTATTGCGACGCCTGGTTGCACTCCTTCAGCAGACAATGGCGCTTCGTGAATGGAGCAATGAATAGTCAAAACGTCTTTCCTGGATTCACTATTCAGTTCATTTCTGTATATGTTTCAATATTAAGCTCGGCTACTAGCCCTGCAAGAGCTTTGCCCTGTACCTGCCCGCGATGTTTTACGTGAAGTCGTGAGTAACGCCACTGTACTAGTGTGCTGTACTTGTTAGCATAATTAAATACTTTGACGTGAAAGACAGTGCGGATGTCATTCTATCTTAATGTACTGAATTAATGGAGCTACCACAGCAAACTATGGCTGTCACTGAACTCTGATTGTTGCATCGGTTACGACGTCACGCGGCCAGGGGTCAGTGCTCTCGCCCCTCCCCCCTCCCCCCTCCCACCGAACAGGCTCCTAGCCTCTGCAGTGAGTGTTCCTTGGGGCACTGTTGGAACAGCCTAGCGACTAAGTCGTAATTGCTACACTGCGATGTGAAAAATGCATAATTGACAGCTATGACTTTTCCCCATTTTTGTGCTACTTCATTTTCCTCCCTTATTTTGTGTGGGTGCTGAGCACCCCCAAAAATTTCGTTGGAGGGTGCACCAGCACCCGAGCACCCACGAAGTCGGCGCTCCTGACACCCCACCTTGGTGACATTGACTCGTCCGCGTTGCTCAGTGTCTTCTCGGATCAGTGGCGCAGTATCACCAACTACCTGACTGACTTCGCGTCATCGTTGTAGTTTGTAGTGTGTTGATGTGTTGAAGTAAGCTGTTCCGTGTTATTGCGCCTTCTTACATGAGGAGACGACTTTTTAGACACACAAAATGTCCTGTAAAAAAAAAGAAGGCATCAGGTGCATTTCACCGTAAAAGAAAGTTACAGCATTCTAAAGAAGATGAGAAGCAATCTAAGGAGCTGCAAAGGTTTTTCACGGCTTCAGCTGCATCTTCATATGCAGAAATGAACGACGAAACAAATACGTTAACTAACTCCATTCATAACCATGAGGATGACGACAAGTTACCAATATCAGTGCTGCCTGGACCAACAAGTGAAGAATCTCTAAAAAAAATAAGTTCAACTGTAAATATTTTTAGGTCATACGTTTTTGATAATGACTATAAATAACTAAATGAAATTTAATTTAACCTAAATTGAAGAGCATTTTATAAACAACTAGCCCGGAATGTTTGTCAGCTAAAATTGGCAAATAACATTTTTCGTCTTTTGAGAACTATTAACGCATTGCGTCATGGCGCATTACATTAATCGTGGCCCATGACTGACACGAAACAAGTTATTTTTCTCTGATGCACATCACAACCTTCGTTTTCTTCTTAATGGATAGCAATACTGCATCCTCTCCGTGACGTCAAGGCGCGCAAGGGCATCTGTGAGTCTTTCACTCGCCAGAGGCCGGATGGCCTACTTCCTTTTCTATATACCTCGGGCAAGCATCACGCATAGCAATTGACAGGCAAGCTTCGAGCTGCGCCGAAATAAAGCGAATATTATCAAATAAAAAGTCTTGTGCGTGATCTTTGGCTCGCTATACTTAAGTTGTGTATTTGAAAAGTAATTTAGGTATTAAGTGTTTGAGTGAAGGCTTTCACAACCGGTTGACGTTGTAGGTATTATATCTTCTGGGTTGTAAGGTCGTGTTCTTGGAATCTTGCTGCTTCCTAACGTTTCGGCCGATGCTGCGTCGGACTTCTTCGGAGGTTGTCCGTCTTTTGAGTCTTGCCGACTGTTCGGTCGGGGGTCTGAGAGCTTCTTAAATACCGTCTAAAGGGGAGCGTGGCTAAGATCCACGTGATAAACAGAGATATTGTCAAAGACAAAGCTATACTATCGAACCATGTCAAAGATAAAAACAATCATCGATTCTGCAGAGCCACAGTCCATATATCGTTGAGTTTCACAGTCTCTTCTTTTCGATTGAAATTATCATTATGTTTATATATTTCAATCGCTTCTCTATACAACCTTCAATAGTAATTCGTCATGGAAGATAAAATTTCTGTCTCAGAGAATTTTACTATGTAATTTCCCGATTGTAAGCAGTGTTTTGCCACAGCCGATTTTTCAATTTTTCCAAGTCGGCATAGACATCCTTTAGATGTGTGTTTACACTTCTCTTAGTTGTTCCGATGTAGACTTTACCACAGGAGCATGGAATTTTATACACCCCACTTACAGATCTGAGGGCTTGGGATATCTTCTTTGTTGTCTTTGAAACCGGTCTGATGTTACGTTTTCGTAGAATCTTCCGACTCTGATCCGTTACCTTATTAACAAAGGGGAGAGAAACCGTATTGCTCCATAGTTGTGTTGCTTCCTTGTCCTCCGGCCTACTGTTATTTGGTCGTAAAATTCTATTTCTTTCATAGAATAACCATTCTTCTTAAAGGCCTGCTTCAGATGTTGTAGCTCATCGTCCAGATGTTATGGTGTGCAAATTCTTTTGGCTCTGTCTTCAAGACTTTAATCACACCTCTTCTTTTGTTCTGAGTGATGATTGGAATTTTTGTGCAGATATCTGTCAGTATGTGTCAATTTCCTAAAAACTTGGTGTTCCAACTAAATATATTTGGAAAACTGATTCATACATTAAAGACTCACGTCACTTCATTGACAAACTTGAAGGACTAACATTGGTTCCTGAAGATATTATTGTCAGTTTCCATATAGGATCTTTATTCACCATTATTCCAGTTATCTATGTGATGATTTATATAGCGGATATTTTCCCAAGGGACCTGACAGCTCTTTTTAGTCACTGGCTTACTTCCAGCCAGTTGCAATGGGACGATGAATTTTACGAGCAAGTCGACGGCTTCGCAATGGGTAACCCACTAGATCCTGCAATTGCAAATTTTTATATGGAGAAATTTGAACATTCTGCTCTGGAAAAGGCTAATCAGAAACCACCTAGATGGTATCGGTTTGTCGATGATACATTTGTGGTTTGGAGCCATGGTAAAAACCTTTGGAAGAATTCCTTGGTTATCTGAATAGTATAAATTCAAAAATCCAACTTACCATGGAAACAGAAAATGACAACAGTTTATCTTTCTTGGATGCTTTAGTTATCGGACGAACCGACGGAAAGTTTGATCACGAAGTCGGCGCCCCTGTGGGTGTTCCATCCTTTGTGAGAGGCGAACGGCTCCGACCTGTCCGTAATAGTTCTAACGAGGGAACTTCATCCACTCGACCTCTTATTTTCTTCAGAAATATCGTATGAGCTACTTATTGATCCCAACAATCGATATCAACAAGAAATTTGGGCCATTATTCAGATACAGTACTACGCAGTTATTGCCTTCTCAACATACAGCGGCTGCGGTGGAGTAGCCGAGCGGTCTAAGGTGCCTCGCTGCGGAGTGCGACATTGCTCGCCGTCGGAGGTTCGAGTCCTCCCTGGGACATGGGTGTTTGTGTTTGTCCTTAGGTTAGTTTACCTTAGTTTAAGTAGTTTGTAAGCTACGGACTGATGACCACGCAGTTTGGTCCGATAAATTTACAAACATTTGAACATCAACATACAGCGTTTAAACATTCGCGCGCTAGTGTTGATAGTCGCACGCCCCATTTCATTGCGGCCGCTTAATGCGCGACTGCAAAGTACTGAGTACTGCGAACAATGTTAAGTAACAGGTGTGTGTGTGTGTGTGTGTGTGTGTGTGTGTGTGTGTGGGTGGGTGGGTGGGTGTGTTTGTGGGTGTGTTTTCGTCATGTCGGTTAACCCACAACATCAGCAGGAGAGCGTTAATGGAATGATCGGTAAACAGCAGTGATTGAATGTTTAATGAACTAGAACTCCTGAAAGCCGTGTTTGGTAAGCATCATCATGCGGTTAATGGGCTAACTTCTATACAAAGTAAACCAAAATACTTGGCGCTTTCTTTTTACTTTTCATGATATTTTTCAAATTCGTTGCAGATATTATAGGCAATTCCACTGATAAAGACGTGCTAGATACAGAATAAAATAGAGGGTTGACGTCCGGTGTATGGTTACGAGAGAATGACGACGATCGTAACGAGGTTGACACTTGACCACCGTCACATTCGTCGAACACATTTCATCGGGGCCTGAGAAGTGGCCACAGAGAAACGGGGCAGCGACAAGCAACTGTGCGCGCTGTTGTTTAAAACCTGTAGCTTGAAGAAGCCGTATTTAGCTTGACATCGATTGTTCGGGTTGATATTTAGCTCATGTGCTTCTTTCTATATATGTATATAATTCGAATTGATGAAGTTCCCTTGTAAATTTATTACATAATGATTATTTCAAACAGATCGTCTCCGCTCACGTTAAGGCTAGTCTACACAAAGACACTAGGTTGCGACACTCGTTGCATGAAATGAATTGCTCGCAACTGGTTTCGTGTATCTCTGTAGACACGGTGCCAATACTATACACCTCAGTTTCGTTATTTTGTGAGTGCCTTAGTCGCCATAGAATGAAAGTTTTGGTAGCTGTTAAGAGTTGTGGCGGAGCTACTGCTTCTCTGTGTGAAGTCGCTGCATAAGACTAAACATAAAAAAGAATAAGAGACGTGTTTGGGTTCGTGACTGGATTAAAAAGAGAGTCAGCTCGGTTGCTTGGCGACGTTGCTGAAAGAAATTGTGATTGAAGACCCTAGAAATTATTTTAATCAACTTAGAATGTCACCAGAACAGTTCACGTTCCTTTTAAACAGAGTTAGTAATGTAAAAAAGAAACAAGATACTGTTATGCGTGAAGCGTTATTACCAGAACTGAAATTACAAATTGCATTACGTTTCTTGTCAAGTATTTATTCGTCTCTACAGTACCTGTACCGTGTTTCGAAAACCACGATTGCCATAGTTCGTCTATATAGGTATTTCCAATTGAATGTATTTTAGTCTGCAATTCACTAATCGTCAACACATCTATATTTAATTCATGAATAATTACTTCAAGATCACTAACACGCCGCTGCTTATTACTGAAATTTTAATCGTTAAAATGGCACAAACACCTATGCCTTGCATGTATGTTCAAAAACCGAATTATTTATTCCGTTCCGCCCCCCACCCCCCCCCCCACCCCATTTTTATGTGGTGTTTTGTAAACACGCGCAATCGGTTTCGCCAAAGTTGGGCTGTGCCGAAACTGCTTAGTTTCGCCAACGAGTTTCGCGAACGCCTGCCGCGCATGCGCACTGGCCAGTAGCGCAGTTTCATGAAACGTAGTGTCGTCGTGTAAACTAGCCTTTACAGTCCTCTCCATCACTCAAAGCCGCCCGCTTTGGCCGAGGGTACTGAGGCGCGTCAGTCACGGTCTGCACGGCCACTACGGTCGGGGGTTCGATTCCCCCCTCGGGCATGGATATTTATGCAGTCGTTAGTGTTAGCTAGTTCATAAGTAGTTTGTAAGTTTAGGGACTGATGACCCCGTAGTTAAGTCCCATAAGCTATACAAACATTTGATTTTTTTTATCACTCAAAACTAGGGTTACCAAACATCCTCTTTTACTCAGACATGTCTTCTTTTTTGGACCATAAAAATTGTGTGGGCGAATTTTTAACAAACTGGGGAAATGTCCTCTTTTCTTAGTTATACAACTGCTTCAACATGAGAGTGCGGAAATTCAACTATTTGTGCTCTCACAGTCGCAAACTCTAAAGAATTTATCCCGTATTCCAACGACGTAATTTTGTTTCCTAGATTATTCTCTTTTACATGTCGCCGCCTCACCGAGCTTTAATTACGAATTCTCAACAAATGAAAATACTAGGGTGGCGATTATCGTGAAATGCAACTTGCGAGGCGGCTAGTTACAAGGCATTTCATAAGTAAAAATGCAAAATAAGTAGCTTCTAATATTTTCAAATCTGCATTATAATTCTACAGATGATTCTCTCAGTGGCGGACTAAGGGGGAGAGAGGAGAGGGGGCGGTGGAGGGAGAGCGGTCCGCTCCGGGGCTCTCGTCCAGGGTGGAGGGGGCCTCCAAATGCCGAGTGGATCCAGACTTTTAGGCGCCCACGACCAGAAGATTTTAATTACAATGGAAATTATGAAAAATGAAGATACAGCAGGACTGACAGGAATGGGAGGCCTCATAAATGTGATCGTGGCGGCCTCCTACAGACTTAGTCAGCCACTGCTTTGTATGAGTCATACAAGTGTCCTCTCTCTTTCTTTTTTTTATTAACGGCTGCCATCTGGTAACCCTACTGAAACGGTTTGAAGGTGCTTTCAGTCTCCAGACGCCCAAACTTAATATTTAGGCGCCTAGCCTTTCGGAAACGGCTAAGCGGTATAAGGCGCCATGTAACGGATGTTCAAAATGTTCAAAGGTTTGTAAATCTAACGGACTTAACTTCTAGGTTATTAGTCCGTAGCTTACAAACTACTTAAACTAAGGTAAACTAACCTAAGGACAAAACACACACCCATGTCCTAGGCGGGACTCGAACCCCCGACGGCGAACTGCCGCGCGCACCGCAACACGGCGCTCCAGTACGCACGGCTCATGTCACGGATGGCGACTCCGCTGCCGCCGGGGGTACGAATCCTCCCTAGGACATGGATATTGTGTTCGACCTTAGGTTAAGTTAGATACGTTAGTTGTAGTTCGTCGCTGCATGTCCGCAGTAGCTGAAAAGCGACGTAAATCAACGAATTAAAGCAAAAAAGTTGCCTTCGGCGCCCCCCCCCACCCCCCACCACTCCCGCCCCTCCTCAGGCGCCACCCGCGGCCGCATAGTTCGCTTGTATCTCGCGCCGCCCCTGGACATACAAGTCTAGTAAGTTAGCAGTGCGCAACATCCCTCCACTGGGCTCTAAACGAATCTCTGGAGCCGGCCGCGGTGGCCGAGGGGACTGAGGCGCTCCAGTCACGGTCTGCACGGCCACTACGGTCGGGGGTTCGAATCCCCCCTCGGGCATGGATATTTGTGCCGTCCTAGTTCGTAAGTAGTTCATAAGTAGTTTGTAAGTTTAGGGACTGATGACCCCGTAGTTAAGTCCCATAAAATATACAAACATTTGAACATTTTGAACTGAGGCGCTCCAGTCACGGTCTGCGAGGCCACTACGGTCGGGGGTTCGAATCCCCGCTCGGGCATGGATATTTGTGCCGTCCTTAGTCTTAGCTAGTTCATAAGTAGTTTGTAAGCTTAGGGACTGATGACCCCGTAGTTAAGTCCCATAAGTTCTACAAACATTTGAACATTTTTAATCTCTGGACTCCACCCAAAAGGCAGAAAATACAAAATGTTGCATAGGAGTTGCTAGTGGAAAAATGCAAGTCTGTTGAAAAATGTGCAACTAGTGGAAAGACAGATACCGCTTACAGAAAAATAAAAGATGTATAAGGAGATATGTAAAAGCAGTGGTATGAATATCAAGAGCTCAGATCGAATTCTAGTGCTAAGCAAAGAATGGACAGCAACAGATGTCTCTTGTGGAGCTAGTCATGACAGAACTATTCCCTCTGGTGTGAAAGACGTATGAGACAGGAGAAATACGCGCCGACAGGTGTGAAAGAACTATCTGATTAATAAGTCATGGTTGCAAACACGAATTATTTACACAAGAATGGGAAATCTGGGCCGCACCGGAATGGCCGCGTGGACTAAGGCGCGCCGGCTGAAGTGGCCGAGCGGTCTGCGGCGCGTCAGTCACAGTCTGCACGGCCGCTACGGTCGGGGCTTTGAATCTCCCCTCAGGCATGGATGTTTGTGTCGTCTTTAGTATAAGGTAGTTCATAAGTAGTTGTTTGTAAGTTTAGGGACTGATGACCCAGCAGTTAAGTCCCTTAAGCTTAACAAACATTTGAATATTTTGACTACGGTTTCATGCTATGGATTCGGCTAGCGCTTCCGACGGAGTTTTGACTCCTCCCTCGGCCAGGAGTGTACTTATGAACTAACTTATACTAAAGACAACACAAAAATCCATGCCTGAAGGAGGATTCGAACCTCCGATGCGGGAGGCCGCGCGATCCGACATGTAGCGCGAGCACATTGAGGCGCTATGAGCTGATGCGCGAGGTCGTTCCCCGTCGGGGGTTCGAATCCTCCCTCTGGCATAGATATTTGTGCCGTCTTTAGAATAAGGTAGTTCATAAGTTGTTTGTAAGTTTAGGGACTGATGACCCCGCAGTTAAATACCTTAAGCTCTACAAATATTTGAACATTTTATACGCAAACAGTTGAGATAGAAACATTTCCTCCCGTGGGGTAACGGCGTGACGACAGGAAGGGCTTCCGGCCGCGTACTTAAAATTAACCACGCCAAGTACATAGTTATCTACGGCGACGCCGCGCAAGCGAGAAAAAGGCGCAAGAAAAGAAGAAGAAAAAAATGTTCAAATGTCTGTAAATCTATCGGACCAAACTGCGTGGTCAACAGTCCTTAGCCTACAAACTACTTAAACCTAGGTAAACTAACCTAAGGACAACACACACACACCCATGCCCCAGGGAGGTCTCGAACTTCCACGGCGAGCAACCACGCGCTCCGCAGCGAGACGCTTTAGACCACTCAAAAGGAAGAAGATATAATCCTAAGTGTCCTCACGAGTCACTCAAATATATCGTCATGATACTGATGAACAAAGTTCGCAAACACTCAATAATACCATGTAATTGTTAAGGTGAGACGCAGTTTAACGAACAGCTTGCCAAGTACAATTGCCAAGTGAAAAGGTTACGACAAAACCTGATCCAATTTCTGGTCAGACAGGTGTCCATTATGTATCTCATTTTTGACTGCGTTCTTGTACCGAAGGCCAGACTTTGACATTGCAGGTTTCCGTGCGAGAATCTACAGTGCTTTAATCGTGGAAGACAGCCTTGAAAGAGGCCAGTTGCACAATGATCGATTATACTTAACTTTAAATCCTGCAATTAAAGAACTTTCTCCATCACATTTCATTTTAAAATAGTATATTCCGATTCACATGTTTCTCTGGCCGCATACAAGCTTGTCAAGCTTCTTTTATCTGAGGTATCAGTGATGCTGAAAATGAAGAAGGAAAGATTTGGATTTAACGTCCAGAAGACATCGTCCTCCCGATTGCGAGTCTATTGTGTTACCAAGTGACGATAGTTACCCGATCCATTTACATCATGTAAATATTAGAGACAGGTGTTACAATTGACTAATTACTCTTTACCATTTGACTTACTTCAGTAGCCGGTCTAACGCTGTATGACTAAAATAACATGTTTTTTTTTCTTTTAAACTACAAGTTATTCACATCAATCTACACAGCACTACGTCAAACACTTCGTGAAATGCATGTTTTCAAACACAACGCTGTAAAACCTGTGGCAGAATGCAGGAGGATGTTCGGTGCATCGACACTTACAAGGAGACCACATGGCTCTCGGATTTTAGAATTTCTTTGATATTTATGGCACGTCGAGATAAGAACTCAAATAACAATCAGACAAAGCCATTCGACGTAACTTTCAAAATTTCTCGAAAAAAATCGATTTTAAAGTTTTGTAATTACACGTAATTACCAATAATTAAAACAGTTATAGCATCTGTCGGTTTAGCTTAGATAGTAGCGTTCTACCCTCGTAACCATAGCGTTGGTGGTACGAATCCTGCCGTGACTGCTATTTTTTAATTACGTTGCGTACCATTGGTTACACAATTTTAATATATAATGGTAACTTTTACGAAAACTGCATGATTTTGTTTGTTTTTTTATTCGTAATTTTCTATATTTTATAAAAGATTGTTTATAATGCCGGTTTCAATAAAAAAAGGCAAGTTATATTTTTTACATTATTGCCTTTACTATCAGTCGACGACGGTAGTCTTTGATTGTTCAGTCTGTAAAGAGCTACGACGCTGTTTTTGGAAAGTCATCTCCATAGCTAATAAACGCTTTCCAATCAGCTAACCTATTCAACCCTCATTTTAGGTGACAACAAGGTGTTCACCTCGTTCACATACACATAAACAAAAACTGACACAACACACAATTAGAGATCTCAAAATGTTCTATATAACTGAATTCGAAAAACCTAAAAATATATCTATCTTGCCAGGAATCGAACCACCTACTCTATGGCTGTGAGGCTAGACAGATGCTGCAACTGTTTAATTATTGGTATTTACGTGTACCTGCAATACTTGAAAGACGATTTTCACGATAATTTTTGAGAGTTGCGTCGAATGGCTTAGATTGATTGTTATTTAAGTCCTGAACTTCACTTACCATAAATATAAAAAAATATAAAATCCGATACCCATGTGGTCTCCTTATTGGTACAGAGAGTGGAAATTGACTGTCAACATAAACGAATGTAAAGTATTGCGAATAAATCTAAAGAAAGATCCTATATGTGACTATGTGATTCCAGAACTGTCACTGACAGCAGTTATTTCAATAAAACGTCTGGTAGTAGAGATAAAGAACAATTTCTAGTGCAACGACCACACTAAATTAATTGTGGGTAAGGTAGCTGCAAGACAGATTTATTGGGATTATCTTCAGGAAGTGTGGTCCATAAGCAAAGGGTATAAGTTACCAGACACTAGTTGGGCCAATAACTGAAGATTTCTTATCAGTGTGGGATCCGTGCCAGATAGGGTTGATAAAAGAAATAGGGCAAGTACGACCGAGAGCAGCACCTTAAAGGTTCATTGGTAATCGCGAAATCGTCGTAGAGATGATCGGCAAACTCCAGTGGCAGACGTTGGAAGAGAGACGTTCTTTATCGTGGTATCTACGAATTTCCATTATAGTTCCCACAGCAAGCGTTTTTCGAAAAGTCAACCAATATATTACTTCCACCGACGTACATTGGACAAAACAGTTAGACGATTGGTTGAGGTATCTAGGTTGTGAAGTATTTCCATCGACAGAACGCTGCCGGCCGCAGTTGCCGAGTGGTCTGTGGCCCGCCAGTCACAGTCTGCACGGCCGCTACGGTCGGGGGTTGGAATTCCCCCTTGGGCATGGATGTTTGTATGGAGGCCTATAGTGTGTCCCATTAGAACCACGATACAGTTTATCTCGCAGAAACTGGGCGTAGGAACGTCAGGATTGGAATCGTAACAAATGGCGCCGGGGTCTGCTCACAGCTAAGTCAAGATTTTGCGTTCTTTCATTTGGAGAGAACGTGGAATTCGGAACAATCCTGCTTTATGTACAGGAAACAACACCATATCATGGTAGTGCACGAATGGTGTGGGTGGGAGTCAGTATTGGAGGATATATACAAATCTCTGTGTCGTTCATAATGGCGCTATGACTACTCACATGTAAGAGACGAGATCCTTCGACATATTGTCATGCTGTACGCAGGTGCCATGGGGGATGGAATCCTTCTGGTGGACGATAATACTCATCCCCACAGAGCTGCACTGGTGGTTTGACATGCTTGAAGCTGAGGGAATTGCATTAATGAAGTGGCAAGCTTGTTCACCGGACAAATATCCGATTGAGCATGTCTGGGATGCACTTGGCAGACGCATTACAGCCTGTTCAGCACCTCCCACGATGGTTTCGGAGCTGGATATTACACTCGTGGAAGAATGGCCAAATGACCATCAAGAGGGCTACGGGAAGTCTTTTTCTTTATTATGGTACACACATGGTGCCTTGCTCTCAGTAAACGCCATGTAAACCTCAAGTGGAGTACAGAAAAGAAAAATATCGTACTGTATCCCACACAAATTACATTTGTAACTAATATCTGTATACTGTGTATATCTCACATGATCCCATAATGGTTTGCACGGTGTATATCTCCAGAAAAGACTGTGAAGATAAATTTAGGGAGATTCGAGCCCACTTTGAGGACTGCCTGGAGTGTCTTTGCCTGCAAATCAGACGATACTGGGACAGGAAAAACAGGAAGTGACAGCGATACAAAGACTGGAAAGAGAACTTCTTTCACTCAACAGAACGTCCGATGGCCGTCGCATATTGCTAAAAAAATGAGTTTACACAGCAAACACATTGAGTGATAATGTGTACCCCTAGAAGTACCGTAAGTCGTATAACAGTTTCAGTGATTTGAACAATAAAAAGCACAGACCAGCCGGGATTACTCAGTTGGATTACTATTATTGCAGTCTAATCATAAAGCTAGTAATGAGCAATCAACCGCGAAACACGACTCCTGAGTGATAAAATGACAATAAATGACCAGGAACTGTCAACACAACCTAGAGAGAAGGCCGCGACGCTCTCGTGTGACGTCATGCAGAGTAGGTTGCGCGCGCATAACTGACTGGGTAGACGCTGGGGCACGGCCCACTATGCCGAAGCAGCGAGCCAGTCAGCTATGCGCGCGCAACCTACTCTGCATGACGTCACACGAGAGCGCCGTGGCCTTCTCTCTAGGTGGTGGTGGGACTGTTCAGTTTGTTGGAAATATGGAAGATGAATTGTCATTGGAAGATAACATCTATTTAAGGGCGTAAAATTAGTTGAAAATAATTAAATGCAACTTTTTATGAAAGCATGTTTTCGCGGCTTCTGGGATAGTGTAATAAACAAGACAGTATAGATAAAAACACCTGACAACTCTCTTAATAAAGACGATGGGTTGCAGCTTAGTTCGGTCTGGGAACAGTCAGCAGAGGAAGACGTCAAGCAGAGAACTGTTCCTTGGCCCCGGCCCTATACTCAGGAAACCACACTGCTAGAAAAAAATTAGAAAAAGGGGCGACTTCAGTTTTGATACGATAACTGCAGATGCCACCGTGGGGATAGTAGAGGCACTGATAATGATTTCAACGTCGTCCGTCATCAGACAGCATAGTGACGTAGCTGTCAGGACACTACCCTTTGATAAGAAATGTTCACAGTCATAAGGCTCGTTGTGATATAAACGTTTCAAACTAACAGGCGCCATTCCACAGATATGCACAAGTGAGTCTTACAGCCAACTAAACGAGTTTGAAAGGGGCCCTTTTGGAGAACTGCCACTCAAGTTGGACGTGATGCGTCAGCTGTACAACGATGCTGGTTGCAAAGGTAACTTGAACGTTATCATAACCGTAGATAAGTTTCTGGACTTCCACGCTGCACAAATTCTGTCCAGGATCATCTTATTGTAAGAGTAGAGGTAGTAGATCGTTCATCTACCACAACAGCGAAGATGAAAAAATTGCGCTTGAGCAGGATTCGAACCCGAATTTCCCTCTTCGGGCCAGCGGTCGCCTTAACCAATTAGGCTATCCAGGCACGCTTCCCTCCCAAACCTAATTCTCAACCTGTAGCCCCATGCCCAATGATTTCTCTTGATCGTAGCCTAGACTGGATTCCCGCAAGGGATCGAGCTTTTGAATGCGTCCGCATTGAAATGAATTGCCTGTTGGTAGTATATTTTATAACTATTGATATGGTTTCTGTTCTTTCGGTTATGTCCGAAATATCAATACTTGTAACATATAAGAGGGTTTGCCAGCCCAGAAATGTCAACACCTACTCTTTCCTACCGGTTACTAGCAATGGTACTATGATTGTGACTATGGGCATGCACACTTTTATCCAGTCTTCCACTTACGCCACAGAATTCGACGCACACGGCTCGATTGGTGCCGTCGGAGTATCACTTTGAAACGTTTTCTCGTAGAGTTCATTCATCCAAGACACTCTGTCGACAATGTAGCCCTTATGGTTTGGGGTGCGATAAAATACAACTCTCGTTCACCTTTTGTGTTTGTTGATGCACTCTGACCAGCGCTCGGTACGTACAGAATGCTGCCATTCTTGCAAGAGACGCGGGATATGTTGTTGCATTGTGCAGTGCAAGATGTGCAGCAACTTCCCCGGCTTGCTCGATGTACGGAATTGCACATGTAGTATTTGATTGGACGATAACTGACAGGTGCGACTCGTCAGCTGATAACTCCTGCAAAACTACGTGAAAGGGTCGAGCAGGCGTAAAATAATGTATTCTAAGATATTATTCGTCATCAGTACTATTCCGCGGTGCATTACCACCCTTGGAGACCACAACATGTACTAACATTGATGATTCAGCATCGAATTGACACCTGGCACCTCAGTACCGTTTGAGCTGTTGATTTGTAAATGTAATCATTTCATATACTTCGTATGAACTGCTTCAACAATAAATCTTGAGTGAATTGGAAAACTCTAAGAGGGTGTATTAAATTTTATTCCCGGCAGAGTATTATCAGCACATAATAAGTAAACTGTTTATTGTTCCAAAAGTTCAAAATATTTTCAAATGTTTGTCAAGATTATGGGACTTTACTTGGTCCATCAGTCCCTAAAATTACGAACTACTTATAAACTAACTTGTACTAAAGACAAACATCCTTCCCGAGAGAGGATTCGAATCCCCGACGGGGAACAACCTCACGCATGTTCCAAAAGTAATCATAAATGTTAATATAGGTATCTCACTGTGACAAAACGATCCATATCCTTACGAAACCACGATTGTATCCAGGCGTGCACTTCTACATCCGAATCAAATAGGTGACCTCGAGTATCTGCCGTTAAGGCTCCAAAACGTGGAAACGACACGGTGAGAGATGGCGTAGAGGAGGGGGGAACTCTTTCCAGCAGAAAAGCGACAGCGGAATCTAAACAACATTGGAAACGTGAGCTGGCATTATACTGCAGAAAAAACATTTATGGTCGTCCATGTTCTTTATACGAAGTGGTGCCCACGTGGGTAAATTATGGTTCCAAAGGCTCGCGCCAATAAATTTTATGGAAGGCACGGAGCGTGTCATAAATTTGTTAACAGTTATGGCGATAAATTTCGAAAAAAAATCCCTTTATTCCTTTCACCTATGAAAACGTGTGCCGGTGGCAAAAGATTACTAAACATAATCTTTTACGTTCCTTTGCCAGAAAATAGTGAGATATCAGTATGATTGTATCATATTGGTCCTGATACACATTGTGGAGAAACACTCTGTAACACACAAATATAAACTGAAAAAGAGATATATCGAGTAAAACTGAAAACTCCGTCCGACAGGCCTCAGGGGGCCCACTGGGTACTGACGGCCGACGTGTCATCCTCTGGCCGAAGGCGTCAACGGATGCGGTGTGGAGGGGGACGTGGTCAGCGCTCCACACTCCCGGCCGTTGCCAGTCTTCGTGACCGTAGCCGCAAGTTCTCAGTCAGGTAGCTCCTCAGTTTGCCTCGCAAAGGCTGAGTGCACCCCGCTTGCCAACAGCACTTTTTTTTCTTCTTTTTTCACTCGGCAGACACGGAGGTAAGCTTTTGTGTCCCAGCCTCGTCGCCGCTTTTGTGTCTCGTTTCCGTCGTAGGTGTCGGTGGCCGAGTAGAAAGACCGACAAAGAAATAAAGGATGCACGCTTGTGCAGGTAGGAAGTGACCAGCCAGTGGGACAGCAGAAACTAGAAACATTAGAGTAAATTAGAACGAGATATGTATTTCATAGAGACTTAGTAATACTTAACTTTTACATAGCTCAGTACTGCAGAATGCTGATACATAGTTGAGCTAGAGGCCTGCCTAGTGCCTGTCCGATAGCCAAGTCTTCACTGGTGCCTATCTGATTCCGAAGTGTTAGCTGGTTCCTATCTCAGTCCCAAGTGAACGATGTCGTTCAGTGGTGGCCACGAGCGGGATAGCAGCAGAGGGCGCTCGTGGCTGACGTCGTCAGAACGCCGCGCCGTGCGTGCATGGCGGCGCGCGGCGAAAGTAGGTGGCGCGCACTTTATACTTGTGCGACACCACATAAGCCATCCAAGCGCTAGCCAAGCCCAACAGTGCGTAGCTTCGGTGATCACATGGGAACCGATGCATCCACTGTGGCAAGGCCGTTGGCTGGTATAGCGACTATTGCTTTAAAATAAGCATAACTTTATTGGAGTAACTATTCGAAGACCACAAGTACAAAACTCATGCCACATAAGTGATATCAGTGAAGACAGCATTTACGTGGGTGTTAGTCAAAATTATACCACATCAGAAAAGGAAAGGAACGAAGACTCTCAAATGTTCAAATGTTTATAACTCTATCGGACCAAACTGCGTGGTCATCAGTCCGTAGCTTACAAACTACTTAAACCTAGGTAAACTAACCTAAGGACAACACACACACCCATGCCCCAGGGAGGACTCGAACCTTCACGGCGATCAACCGCGCGCTCCGCAGCGGGACGCTTTAGACCGCTCGGCTACTCCACCACGGCGATAGACTCTGATGGAAAATTTATAAGTCTAATAAATTCTAAAGAGCGAGGAAACAAAAAATAAGCTATTAGTTGTGGCAGTCTTTGGAATTGCTTTTGTTGTAGAGGAGAAAACAGGTCCATACCCTCTTTGACAAATACACCTAGACCAACAGTGGGTACAGATACCATCGTACATTGAAACGTGATTACAAAAATCATCTCAATCTTTTGATGAGTGAAAGCTCCCTTTTTTAAAATTATGTCAGAAAAGGGAATTTCAGAAGCCAAACACAAGCTTCGATCTAATTCAGAAATTATCGGGGTAGTATCCTAGTTTCTGGGAAAACGTAATAGTTTTGGGGATACACTGCTCAAAACAGTTAGGGTTCAGGTGACATACACAATAACATATGGTAACGAATTTTGTTCAGGTATTGGTTACAATTGTAATTTGTGTATGGTACAGTACGATATTTTGCTGTCTCAGCTGTTTACTTAAGGTTTACCATGCGTTTATTTAGAGCGAGGCACCATGTGGAACCACAATAGTGAAAGTCATTCGCGTTGTCCTCTAATATGGTGTGTGATCACCTTGGACGGTCAGTAGAGTTGCACACCTGCGTGGCATGGACAGTTATCAATCAGCTGTTAAGGGGTATTTGGCCGTTTTTCCATGAGTGCGATATCCAACTCTGCAACCGTTGTGGGAGGTGCTGGTCTGGATGCAATGCGTCTGCCAAGTGCATCCCAGACGTGCGCAACCAGATTTAAGGCCGGTGAACAATCTGCCCGCACCATTCGTTTAGTTCCCTCAGCTCCAAGTATGTTGGCCACTAGTGCAGCTCTGTGGAGACGAGCGTTATCGTCCACCAGAAGAAACCCATCTCCTTTGGCACCTGTGTACGGCACGAAAAAGGTCGAAGGATCTCGTCTGTATACCTCTAAGCAGTCAAACTGCCAGATGTGGGAATGACAGTTGTCCGGCTGAACACAAAATCTTGAATCATCTTTGAATAGAACACGGCGCCATTCGTTACGATTCCAATCCTGATGTTCCACCGCCCTGTTCCTATGGGCTAAACGGAGTCGTTATATTAATGGGACACATACCATAGGCTTTCGTGCATAGAGGCCACATTCCCGAAAGCGATTTCGGACTTTGTGTTGAAATAGCGCGTCCTGTTGCTGTCTGAAGGGTGCTATGCAGCTGAGATGCATCCAGCCTCCTTTCTCGAGGGCTCTTAACCGGAGACAACGGTGACTCTTGGTGATGTTATCGGTGGACGACCTTGGCCTCGCCTTCTTTTAACGGTTCCTGTCGTTTGAAATCGCGTTGAGGCCCTGGAAATTACACTTTGGGACATTCCAATAGCTGCAGCCACTTCCTTCTGTGTCTTTCCTGATTCCAACCTTAGCATGTATCTCCATGCCATAGCTTCGGCATGTCTCGTTGTTGCATTGCACAACCTGCCGCCGCTGTGGAGTGGCCGAGTATTTCTAGGCGCCTAGCTGCGGAGCGCGCCGCTGCTCGCCGTCGGAGTTTCGAGTCCTCCCTCGGGCATGGGTGTATTTGTTGTCCTTAGCATAAGCATATAAGCATATAAGCATAAGTTAGTTTAAGTAGTTTGCAACCCTAGGGACTGATAACCAGAATATTTAAGCCCAATAGATTTACAAACATTTCATTTTACATTTCACAACCTATTGACTACACTATCTTAATTCAACTGTTTTGTGTTTCGTTTGGTAAACAAAAGTAAACACATACCTCCTCTGCAGCAACTTTCTGTTTTTACCACTATCTCAGCTGCAGTAATTGTTGTCTCCACTCCACATAACCGATAAAAAGACATCGAACCAGTTAATTCTGCCGCTGACATTACTTCAGAACCTAGATGTCTCAACTAATCCTCTAATTGTTTTGGCGAGTGAAATTGTTCTGAGATGGTTAGTGTTACAGACGCTCTCTTTAGCTGTGATTCCCACGTTTGTTTGAATTATATTGGTCAGAAGTCCTTATAAAGCTGCGTACAAGACTATTTGAGTGGCAATGTGACCACGACATGAACAACAGACGTCGTCTCTAAAGGCTGTCCCAAAAATGAAATGTGTTATTTATATTCCCAGAATGTATCACAAGATCATATTCTGCAGGAAATGTATGTTAGCCATACATTTAGCTTAAGAGATTAGGATGATAGATGTAATGCCTTAGTGAGGAACACGGATGAAAGTGCCTGGGAAGTATGCTAAATATGTTTACTGCCGCCTGTGACTTTTCGATACTTCTCACCTGTTAAAGAAAATTGATAGATTTCCTTTGCTTACAATCTTGGTGCACAGTGTTCCCTAAAGGACCTTGATCAATAAATGATGGCATGCCAGCCGCGGTGGCCGAGGGGACAGTAGAAAATGTTTGCATTGTATTAAGAAAAATTACACGCGGGAACGTGCAAATGCAAAAGCATGTATGTGATTGAGGGTGGAAGTGGTAGGAGAAAATTGTTGATATGATGTGTTCGTGTGCCGCAGTGGTCGTTGTACAATATAAGTGTTCTGAGCCGTCAAAGTGCTTAAACCCGAAACAGCTATTTACTATTTCATCTCTTCCTCGCCTCAGAAGTGAATGGCTCCATATTGCCAATGGCTTTGAGGAAATGTGGAACTTTACATACTGTCTTGGAGCTGTGGTTGGCAGGCACCGTGAAATTACTGCACCTGCTAACAGTGGAACAGAATTCTATAATTATGAAGGATTTTTCAGCGTTGTTCTGTTAGGAGTTTTTGAAGCAGACTACTGCTTCATATATGCAAATGTTGGTGCCCAAGGACGCGTGTCAGATGGCGGAATCCTGAAGAATTCATCATGCTGGAAGCAAGTAGAAAGTAATGCATTAGATATACCACCAGAGGAACCGCTAGTGGGAAACACAAGAAAAACACCCTATACATTTGTTGGCGACCAGGCATTTGCTCTCCATGAACGTATGATGAAACCGTACCGAGGGGAACATGCACGTGAAACGCTGAAACGTGAAAAAAAATGGGGACTAAGGCGCTCCAGTCACGGTTTGCACGGCCACTGCGGTCGGGGGTTCGAATCCCCCCTCGGGCATGGATATTTGTGCCGTCCTAGTTCGTAAGTAGTTCATTAGTAGTTTGTAAGTTTAGGGACTGATGACCCCGTAGTTAAGTCTCATAGACTATACAAACATTTTTTGAATAAATGATGACACACCAACAGCCTGCTGACAAAGATGTTACTTTGCCTGTACTCTAGTTAACGTCTTGGGTTCAATGAAATGATTTTTCTAAGGATGTAGCAGATAATGACCTTTACTAGCCATGTATTGTATGCTCTAGAGAATGATTCTACTCATTGTAGGTGTGGTGAACTGAAGTGTTGTGTGTGCAGCCTAGTGGACTTGTCTTAGGTAATATATATTACATGGGACATAGGTGCAAGAGCTCATATAGTGTGAGACAGTCTCAAACATTGTGTTACCCATTGTCCAGTACATTTCTGTGCATGTTGTGTGCTTAAATGACTCTTTTAGCTGCCACTCACAGTGTGACGAAATTCTTTCAGAAATGTTAGATATATTTGTATTATAATCATAACGGTGTAAAATCTGCAATGGAGTAGGTATTAGAGTATCTTCCCAATTGTAAGTTCAGAAGTGTTGTTACAGTTATTCCCAAAGTTAACTTTGAACATAGGTCTATCTAAAAGTCTGTGTTTTAGCCATAGAAAAAACCCTAAGTTTGAAGGTGGTGGTGTTTCTTGTTCAGAAAGCGAATTAATTTTTGACTAGTATTGGAATATGTCCCATGTACAGAATGCCAAGGAAAGCCAAGTGTTAATCTGTCCTTGGTATTCCTTTGAACTACGTACCTGCACATGAAAACTGAAACATCAAACAACCAGAAAAGAAAAGAAATGGTTTGGCCTAGTTGTTAGGCGTACAGCAACTAGTTATCCAGGTATACCCGCTTCACAAACTGAGAGATGGTTCGAATTACTGAGGAGCCCCATGATAAGGTATATTGGTATTATGGCTTTAACATATTAATTGAAATCCATCAACTCAGTAATGGTTCAAATGTTTGTTAAGCTTATGGGACTTAACTACGGGGTCATCAGTCCCTAAACCTACAAACTACTTATGAACTACTTACGAACTAGGACGGCACAAATATCCATGCCCGAGGGGGGATTCGAACCCCCGACCGTAGTGGCCGTGCAGACCGTGACTGAAGCGCCTCAGTCCCCTCGGCCACCGCGGCCGGCTCAGTAATGGTAACGATGAATTTACCGTAAACGTTTTCCTGCGCTCCACGAGAAAATGTTGAATACAAAGGTTTAAAGAAAGTTAACTGAAACCTACAAGGAAAATTTTTGATCTGATCATATGTGTTCGGGTACAGATTGTCGCTTTCAAAATACGACATATTACAATCCATATATTTCTGCATTCGCTCTTTAGAGTACTACGATCATTTCTACATGTTGTCTTCCCCGAAGCTAAGCAGAAGCTCTATCACATTTTTCCTCTGGTGGAATACAAGAAGACAACTGTAGCAAACTTCTCACCCATTTCCTTGCAGCCGCGTGGGGGTAGCCGAGCGGTCTGGAGCGCACGTTACTGATCGCGCGGCCTCCCGCGTCGGGAGTTCGAATCCCCCCTCGAGCATGGATGTGTGTGTTTAAATGTTTGTAAGGCTTATGGGACTTAACTGGGGGGTCATCAGTCCCTAAACTTACAAACTACTTATATACTAACTTATACTAAAGACAGCACAAACATCCATGCGCGAGGGAGGATTTGAACCCCCGATGGGGAACGGCCTCGCGTATCGGAGCATAGCGCCTCAATGCGTTCGGCTTTTCGTTTCAGAGATGATTTGACTGTTATGAGTTGTGTACCGAGGAAGATTAAGAATATGATGCTACTAAGTTCCATGCTACACGACAGCATAGTGGATGAGCCAACAGGGAATAACCATGAGTTCTAAGGCGCCTTGCAGTTGAGTGCGCGGTTCAAGTCCTCCATCAGGCGAGAGCGGGCGAGAGAGAGAGAAATAGAGTGAGTGAGAGAGAGAGAGAGAGAGAGAGAGAGAGAGAGTGAGTGTGTGTGTTGTCCTTCGCAAAACTTATTTTAAGTAGTTTGTAAGTCTAGAGACTGAGACCACTGCAGTTTTGTCCCGTGGCTTTACAAATATCTTTCTAATAAAAAAAATCAGATGTGAATTCTCCTGATCAAGAAGTATATACTTACAACTGCAAATGTACGGCAAGGAGGTGTCCATTTCTTTTGTGGGCTAGTGTAATAAGTGTTGCAGTCATAAATGATTTCTGTTTATTCACAAACCAGCATCCAGAATAACACAGTAGAGTATCACATAAAAGAAGAATTTTCTTGACAAGTGGGACCTTAGAACTTATTCGTTCACTTATGGAATCCACAGCCAAAACCCCAAATTTACAAAGAAATATCATACACCATTGGGATCCACCAAAGAAAAATTCCCAGAAGAATACGCTTTTTGTGTCCGCGTGAACGAGAAAGCAAAATTACTCAGTGTTATTCAAAATGTTCTAACAAGGTATGCAATGAACGTAGTATGCTTGTTTGTGAAGACTGTAATGTGTAAACCTTTGTGACAAGTGCTCTAATTTTTATTGGGGCAAAACACTGTGGAATTTTTTGTTGTGCCTATGTGATGTTCAATTCTACTGTTTTCTTTCTTTCTGTTTTCCATTTGTCTCTCTTATACAGATTAATCTGTATTGTATCTCAACAATGTGGAATTCTTTGTTTATATGCAAAAATAATAATATTACTAAAGATTAAATTGATACTTACTCCAGTGAAATTAAGGCCCATTCTATTTGTTTAATGGTTTCCTAATTTAAACTAATTACAGGTTTGTTTTATAAGACTGTTCACTCTTTTATAAAGGTAAGATTTCCTAATAAACCTAACAAGCGTGATAAATAACGACATATTCAGAAAAATCTCAGTCTCCCGTCATGCATTGTTGTCAGTCCAGACACTCGTGCAATCATGGGTTAATGGAGTTTCCATAGATTCACGCAACATACTCGCGCAGTCGACCAGCTTCGCCGCTTCCACGTATTCTTTCCCAGAGCCCGATCTATAACAATCTTCCTTTTCTCAAAGTTACTTACGTAAGTGGGTTTCCCAGTTTTTATCAGGTATCTTCGACATGATGATTACCCATTTCTCTCTCTGCGCTTGTGTGTTTTCCTTGTCTCGCCACGTGCTCTCATAGTCACCTGAAGAACGACATACGATCTCTTACTATTTTGGCTCATAATGGCAGTATTTTGATGTAGTAATATGCCACAAGTAGTACCACTATTTTTGTTTTTGCATATAATAAGAGGAAGGAACAGGGAATGGGTTGGAAAGAAATGCCTTAGGTTTCACAACTACTAAATAGCCGAATGACGACAAGTGGATATCCGTCGGGACCGGGATTAGAACCCGGATATCCCACTTAAAGCGCTCGGTCTCCTTGACTGGCTCGGCCTGTTGAGAACACCACCAGCACCCCTCACATTCTCACAAGTCGCGCGCTACATAACTAGAGCTACTATCATCAGTGTTCTCTTATACTCGCCATACCGTATTCCTGTACGAAGTCGAACATTACTATCGCATTTGCGCTGAAGAAATGAAGCAAATACCGTCGTACCTTGGCGGAAAGAACAGGAACTACAATACCTACAGATGTACACCGTCTGAAGTAAAAGATGATGCACACAAAAGGAGTAATAGTGAATGAAATTAAATATGATGAAGGACCACGTGACTTCATTCAACTGATTACAATATGGAATAAAGGAGACAAGGCCGTTGGCGTTAGAAGCGAAGCGCTGACGTCACGTCAGTAGAGTGTCGCAAACACTGTGGCCACATTTAATTTATTAATGGGGTTCGGAAATGTGTCAGACAGCCTTTGGATCCTCCCCGGAGGCAAGTTTGTCGACAGCTGTTGCCGCTCTCTCAGTAGATCCCGCGGGTTCTTACCGGGAGGGAAGACTCTTCCAAAGACACTCAACACGAGCTCCAAGATGGCGACGTCAGTGGATCTTGCTGGCACAACACCGTCTAGATACAAGGCCTCACAACCAGTCCGTGTCACGTCACACCTATAGGCTGACCCCGCAAGCTCACTGGCTGGCCGCTGTGGCACAGCCCACTGCCTCCTAGCTTCAGCCAGTGAGCTTGAGAGGGCAGCCTATAGGTGTGACGTGACGCAGACTTGTTGTGAGGCCTTGTACCTAGACGGTGTTGGCTGTCCACGGGAGGACCTCAACGCGCTATAGACAGTCTATAGACGCATTGAAACACTATCCCAGGGAGCTGTGCCATCTGGGAGAGGAAGTGCGGATCCAGAATATCTGTGACACATCGCTGTACCAACAACCTGTGTATCTCTCCAAAATGTTGTCAGCATGTGGCCTCTGTCCTTGAGGCTACGAAATTCGAGTCCCATGGTTCAAATTCAAATGTTTGTAGAGCTTATGGGACTTAACTATGGGGTCATCAGTCCCTAAACTTACAAACTACTTATGAACTAGCTAATACTAAGGACGGCACAAATATCCATGCCCGAGGGGGGATTCGAACCCCCACCGTAGTGGCAGTGCAGACTGTGACTGAAGCACCGCAGAACGCTCGGCCACCGCGGCCGGCGAGTCCAGTGGTCATAGATTTTGAAGAAGCGGAACTAATCACTGAACATGATGCTACGCTACTCATTCCCTGTCCATGTCACCGCCCCCCTCCCTCCCAGGCATTGTAACGCCCCAAACGCCGCGTTGTTGTTATGGTGTCAATGGCAACCGTCGCATTCGCCGATAAGACCGCAATCTGGAGGACGTCGAGAAATTATGCGGTAACAGACAGGATGGTGTTGGGGATCCAATATTAGTTCGCGCAAAGCGAATGCCGAGGTCATAGGACCCCGCTTAGCTAGGCGAAGCATACCACCGTCTTCCCTGGGGGTCGTCGTTCTTGGTGGACCCGAAACTGCATGACCTGACTGCGTGGTCTCGTGTACTCACTGTCTCCAATATCGGTCCACTGCGTCATCTGAATGGCCCACGTGCCTGAATGCCTCTCTTGCGGAACGGCCGAATGACTCAAAAGGCAGTCCCCCGCTATCGCCCACCGTAAACCGTAGTCCAGCTTTGTGTAAAGCTCCCACTCACTCGAAAAAATTCTGCCAGGTATACTCCGCCCGCCGGACGTAGCGTCGGCGCAGAGCAGGTCAAGTCAGCCACTCTTGTCCTTGCTGGCCGCGGTGGCCGAGGGGACTGAGGCGCTCCAGTCACGGTCTGCACGGCCACTACGGTCGGGGGTTCGAATCCCCCCTCGGGCATGGATATTTGTGCCGTCCTTAATGTTAGCTAGTTCATAAGTAGTTTGTAAGTTTAGGGACTGATGACCCCGTAGGTAAGTCCCATAAGCTATGCAAACATTTTGAACATTACAGTGTCGTGTAAATATAATAATTTACTCTCACTTCAATAGTATGCACCTGTACATAAATGGGATAATATTTAATCACTCTTCCTCGGCGCATTACTTTTTATGTCACCAGTGCATCTCTACACACCGAGACCGCTTGGTTCATTTCTTCACTGCTGATGCGGTAATATCGTTCGACCTCATTGGGTATCCAGTATGGCGAGCAAAATACACAAATAAAAAAAGTGATGCATCACTTTGGTTCTGAATTCTCCTGAATACTGACATTGAATGTGTATGTTGCACCAAGAATACAGTTCATTAGATGGTCCATAGATATCAACCTACCAATACAAATGTGTAAACAACTACGTATGAGCAGTGCAAATGCAATGTAGTGTGTAACATGGCCAATTTGTTCCACTCATAACACCAGAAAGGAAATACACTGCTTATGTTGACTTTAGTTCTGCCATGCCTAGATGGTCGATTCCGAAGTTTGTGTCAGTAGAGACTCTCATCAAGGGAAGTATCCAGACATCTCAGACTGAACCAAAGTGACTCTACATCTACATTTACAGACATACGTACTCCGCAATCCATTCGAGGGTGCTTTGCGGAGGGTACTCGGTACCAATACTAGTTACTTGCTTTCCTGTTCCACTTCCATATAGAACGAGCGGAAAATGAACGCTTGTATGCATCCGTAAGAATTACTTAAAAGGATGTTCAACAATCAAATGCCTTTGAAAAATCACAGAAAATACCTGCTGCATGTAATTTATTATCTAATGAATTCAATACATTCTCACTGTTGGTCTAAATAGACTTCTCGATATCGAAAGCCTTCAGATACCCAAAATGTGTTTTGGACAATACGTTATCTGTGGTCAGATCGTTGAGAAGCTGCCTTTACATTACTTCTCCTAAAATTTTTGAGAATACTGGCAGTAGTTAAATCGACCTTTAGTTTGATTGTATCTATTTATCCACTTTCTTGAATAGAGGTTTAATAACATCATGTTTTAGCCAATCAGCAAATGTCCCAGGTATAACAGACTGCTTACACAAATACCTTAAAATTGTACTAAAATCACAAGAACATGCATTAATTAACTTTGTTGATATTTTATCGAAACTACTAAAATGCTTTGTTTCCAATGATTTGATTATGGAAGTTATTTCTTATGGTGAAGTGAGCGACATATTCATGTACCTGAATTTATTTGTAACGGTTAGATTCAAATATTCAAGAGCATTATTTACTGATCCTGACAATCCCATGCAATTAGTAACAGATAGAAAGTACTTGTTAAACAGATTTGCCACATTGGACCCACCCATTACTAATGTATCATCTACTCTTAATGTTATCTACTCCTATTCCTTTCTGGTGCTACCAGTGTCCTCTTTCAGTATATCCTATATTGCTTTTATTTTGTTGCTTGACATTGCTATCTTCTTCTCATGGTGCATTTATTTAGATGTCTAAATTACTTTTCTTATTGTTTTACACTAGGCCTACTCCTTGTATTTTGCTAAATCATCAGAAATGTAACCATTCTTGGCTGACAGATACATTTTCATTGTTGACTTCTGTTTTATCTGGGTTACTTTTAGAGTAAAACAGTTTTCCAACATAGTACTGAATTTATTAATAAGTAAGTTATATTTTAATTCATGTCAGGAGGTCTATAAACATCTTTTCAGTTCATATCTTTGAGCAGTTTTCTAAAGTACTCAACTTTTGGTGGACTGACTATGCGCCTATATTCAGATTTAGCAGTCTTCATAATCTGCTTAGAATCTACACCTGAAACAAGAAGATGCATAACATCATCATATAGGTAATTGATTATTGGTTTTGTGATATGATTTTGTTCGTTTTATTCGCCTATAAAATGTTATCAATAGCTGTCCTAGAGTATTTGTTATCTTAGTTGGAAAGTTTACTGTATGTGCTAGATTGAAAAACAATGCTACCAATTGCATTGCGTAAGGAAATCTGTATTCAAGTCACCAGCAACCACGATTTCTTTGTTTCATCCAGTTAAATAACATAATAGAGCTTTTAGGTGATTAATGTATATATTATAAATTCCTGCACGTACTAGGCAAATAGTTACTATCGTGTATCAACTGTTATGGAACTATACTTTTATTGCACAAACTTCTAAAGGCTGCTTTAGACAGAATTTATATATGTCTGTAGTCCTACTCTACATGTGTAGGAAGTTAACTTAAATCTTGAAATGTTTAACATATATATGCCAGTGGTCACATGGTGTTTAGAGAGGCAAATTATTTCAATTGGGTTAGATGAATCTATTTCATCAATACAAATGAGTAGTTCATCAACTTTACTATGTGTCCTGGGATGTTCTGGTGTAATAAAAATAACTGGTATTGCGTACATCTGGACAAAGATGTACTGGCATTTCTTAATACTTTCTGTTAAACAATGTTCACTTGGAAGCTGTATGCAAATATCTGCCACCTATTTATCTGTTTTCTCACTCTGATTGTGTCTTCCAACCTCCCTTAAAGCTTGTTTTTTCCCTCCTCTCTATCCTTAAAAAGGAATCCCACTAACACCTGTAACCACTAGTGAGTTATCGTTTTCGACAGTGGCTCCCATGAAGCTATCTGCAATCAACCCATACAGTTTTCTCTTATCTTTCCTGTTGAGGTGTAGGCTATACCTAGTGCAGTCCCACCTACAGGTAGTATCCACAGTAATCATACCACTTTGGGACCTTTAATCTGTCATAAGCAGCCGCTCCTACTCCAAATTTACTCTCTTGACCGAAGATTTGAAATGAGCCTGATAATGGTGTCTCAAAACAGACGCTCCCACACTAGTACTTTTCATCACTGACGTTATCTTCACCAGGTCACTCAATGGAATAGTCAGTCTTCTTCAAAACTATTTCCCAGAACACCCACTATAATTACGGTATTCTCCTTTGTGAATCTTTGCATAAAGAACGTATATCCTCTATCACCTGACCGAGACTTGCACTAGGTTTGAAAATGTTTGTGACACGGTATTCTGCACCTAGCTCTTCCTGTAGTAGTTGGCCAACAACTCTACCATGTGAACTACTTAACAAGACTTTCTTTCTCTTTACAAATTTCTCTACCTTTTCCAAGTCCTTGAAAGTTTGTTGTGACCTTTTTACAGCTTCATCTACATGAGGTTCATCCAATTCTTACTTAGGCAATAAGTCAAATCTATTTTCCAGATTAATGACAAAGCTGTCTGTTACTGTCCTATACCTGTTCCCACTGTTACCTGTGACCATTTCCCACCTCTGCTCACTCTCCAGCCTCTTTAACCTTTCTGATCATGGGTTGCTTAATGTAATTCAGCTCGATGAGCTGCTATTTTCTCCTTCGGTTCCATTATTTTTCTATCTCTACTACATATCATATAGTACCAATGGTAAGCCTCTTTTATGTCCCCATATCCCACGCCACCTCATTCGCCTCAGTGAAATAAAAAAACAGCACCCACCACGCCACACCGCGGACCTAACGATCGTATGACATGTCACACACTTCTCGCTCATGATAAAAACAGAAATCGTACAAATTGACTTAGTACCAAATAAAATGTAAATGTTACACCAAGAGACTCTCAATACTATTCAAACAACTATTAATAGAATAAACTCAAATGGTACTGGATAAAATAAATTTGTTTATAGAGAAAAAAGAAGGAAGCTTGGAGTTTAACGTCCCGTCGACAGCGTGGTCATTAGAGACGGAGCTTACGCTCGGAAGGTTTGGGTAAGGAAGTGGAAGGAAATCGGCCGTGCCCTTTCAAAGGAACCATCCCGGCATTTGCCTGGAGTGATTTAGGGAAATCACGGAAAACCTAAATCGGGATGGTCGGAGGTGGATTTGAACCACCATCCTTCCGAATACGAGTCCAGTGTGTTACCACTGCGCCACCTCGCTCATTTTGTTTATAGAGTTCAACAACGAATAATGGCAAAATAAGCTAGTGGTCCAAAGTACCTCGAGCAGACGCCACGCATAATGCAGATTAAAGACATTCCTCTTTTATTTAAGCAGCTACTTACAACAATTATATTACCTCTATCAGTTGCTTTTGTACAAATATGTTTAACACTTTCTACTTCTTAATATTTGTTTTCCTCACTCCTATATCGTCATACGCCTCCTTCGTGCACATAACCATTCACTAGTTATGAGCTGGATATTATTGTATGCAAAATTTTGTTTCGCATCTCGATTATTTAGAACAGCCGAGACCCAAACTTTTTAGGATGGTGTTGGTGACATGCAGAGTCCCTTTTGAACCTTGCACGCCGCCGATTACTTCTTGTTTTATTAACACAGTTTTCCTCATAATTTCGTTAATGTGCAAAGTACTATAATGGTATTTTCATTCGAACACCAGATTTCTTGCAGAGTGGAGCAATCGAATTAATTTATTGTGTTGTGTTTCGCAGGTCCCGAACAGTAGTTTCGTGTAATACTGCGTGAGCTGTTTGGCGCTAGCAACTGTGCGCATCCGGGAGGCGTGGGCACAGCAGTGAGTGGAGCCTATGGCCCGCCACCAGCCGCGCCCGCGGGCAGGACCAGAACCAGACACTTGACTGGCCACCGCGGCCTTGGTCCACCAGTCGCCCACCACTCCATTTCCTTACACAATGTCACTCTACTGCACGGATCAAAGTCTAAAGTACAGCTCCAGTTTGGTTCTTTTCCGAAGGTGTGAGAAAAGTAAATAGATGATCATCTTTTGGATGTTCCAGATATTCGTATTTCCGTGCTTGCTATGATAAACTGGAGAGAAATTTTCCCTTATGCAAGACACCATTTTTGTGTTTTAATCATCCAAACATGTTTCGGCACTTATTGTGCCATATTCCGGGAGTTTTTGTCTTTAATTCCTTAAATTGTTCTACGTGTTACAGTTTTTTAGATTGTGTGAAATCAGATCGGTGATTCGTTTTCTAAATGCAAAGAAAGTTAAACCAGAGGAAATTCATCGGCAAATCTGCAAGGTTTACGGACAAAATGCTATGAGTGATGCAATTGTTAGAAAAAGGGTCAGAGTGTTCCATGAAGGACGTGATCAAGTGCACCGTGAAGAACGAAGTGGGCGCCCGTCTTTGGTTACTGATGAACTGGTTCACACAATTGAAGGAAAGATTAAGCACAACCGTAAGTTTACACTGGCGTTGGTGGTCAACACGTCAACTATGATGACGAACTGAAATAACATACGAGGTGCGTCCAGAAAGTAAGTTCCGTTTGGTAATAAAATGAAATTGTACACAGATACAGAAGAAATTTTTATTGCACAAAATTCTACAACTTTTAAACTACTTTTCCACATAACTGCCGAAATTTTGCAGGCATTTGTCATAGCGTGGCGCCAGGTTTTGTATTCCTTCTTCATAGAAATCTGCCGCCTGTGTCTTCAACCAGTTGGAAACAGTTTATTTCAGCTCGTCGTCATTGGTGAAGTGATGACCGCCAAGGAAAGACTTGAGATGTAAGAACAGATGAAAGTGAACCAGTTCTTCTGTAACCAAAGGTGGACTCCCACTTCGTTCTTCATCGTGCACATCACTGAACTATCGGACCCATCTTCTCACCATTGAATCACTCATCGCATTTGGTCCGTAAACATCGCAAATGTGCCTATAAATTTCACTTGGTTTCACTTTCCTCGCATTCAGAAACCGAATCACTGACCTGATTTCACAGGCGGCGGGAGTTTCAATCAACGCCGACATTTCAAACAAGCACAACAAAGCGTACGTAACTGACAGCGATCTCCAAATGGCGCATGTTCTTCTCCTTGATATACATCGTCTACAGCGCATGTGCGGAACTGCAATCGCAGCGCTGCAGCGAAGATAAATTGAAACGGAACTTACTTTCTGACCGCGCCTCGTATTACCACATGGTTGAATACACAAGCGACAACCTTCTATGAAGAAGGCATACAAAAACTTGTGCCACGCTATGACAAGTGCCTACAAAATTTCGGAAACTATGTTGAAAAGTATTTTAACAGTTGTAGATTTTTGTACAATAAATATTTTTCTGTATCTTTACACATTTATGTCATATAACCAAACGGAACATACTTTGTGGGCATACCTTGTATAACTAGTCCTATATGCAACTACAGTCACTCATGGACTGCAGCTTGCTGTACGCCACAGCATTGTCAGCAAAGAGCTGCAGCTTGCTTCGCATCGTTTTCGCCATATCATATGATTTAATTTCAACATTGCAGATAAGCAAGTGTTGTCATTTTTTCTACAACATCTTGATGATCATCCTGTTGACACTCCTCGTTTCAAGATGACAACGGTATCTTCATCCATTTCAATTTCATTTATGAGCCAAATGTGTGAAAATTAATGCTAATTTCCTCTACTGATAGAATTGTGCACTTATTGTTATTTAATTTTTGGTATTAGAATCTATTATTCATAAAATGAAATTACACAGACTACCTGAAAGTTTTGTATGTTTGGAAATTCTATAGAGCTTCCATATTTAGAAGTTAAATCGGTTTGGAACAAAACAGTACAAGAGAAAGTAGGAAAGAAGAAGTAATCTTTTAATAGGTGGTTAAAGTCAAAATCAGAAGATGACTGGCGGGAATACAGGTAAAAAGGAACGGATGTACAGAGAAAAGTAATTAAGACAAAAAACTAAACTTGGTAGAAAACTTGCTAGTAGATAGAAAAAAGTATGAGAAATATACGAGGAAATAAAGCCTGGAAGATATTAGAAACAATGAGAACACAGAATAATTATCAAGCAGATATAAACGGGTTTAGTATGAAAGAATGGGTGCAATACTACCAAGGACTTCTAATTAAGAACAGAACAGCAATTCACTGCCGGCCTCAGTGGCCGAGCGGTCTGCGGCGCGCCAGTCACGTTCTGCACGGCCGCTACGGTCGGGGGTTCGAATCCCCCCTCGGACATGGATGTTTGTGTCGTTTTTAGTATAAGGTAGTTCATAAGTAGTTTGTAAGTTTAGGGACTGATGGCCCCGCAGTTAAGTCCCTTAAGCTTAACAAACATTTAGCAATTCACTGAGAACCTGCAGGAAAATGAATTTAATAAAGATAATATCCCACCTATAATCACCAAGAAAGTCCAAAATGGAATCAATGCTATGAAAAACAGAAAGTTACCAGATCCAGGATTTATTTATATAGAATTGGTTAAAGCAGCACCGCTGAAACTCCTGGAGATGATTTTTGACAAATGTCTGAGGTGACGTACGTCCAAAGAAGAAATTGTGAAAACTATCGAGGTATTGGTATAATTCCATCGATGGCAAGAGTCTATGGCTGTATCCTGAGGGAAAAAAAATAAAAATTAAAAAAATTAAAGAGAATAGAGGGAGAAATAACTGAATCTGAATAGCAAAATGGATTCAGATCTGGTAGCTCCTGTACTGTCGGAGTATTTACACTCTCAAACCATTTGAGGAAGGGGTAGCAAGGGGCCTTGCACCCACCTTGTCTTTGTAGACATATAAAAAGCTTACGACACAGTTCCAGAAAACAAGTCTGATCAATAATGGCGTGTCACCTAGCTGTGTGAAAGCTGTCAAACAATTTTACAAAGGCTGTACGGCAACGGTAAAAATGAGAAATCAGCTATTTCAAGAGTTTAAGGTAACAAAAGGGATGCACGATTGCCCCTACTTTGTTTAAGATCTACGTAGAGGAGGAACTTAAATCCTGGAGAAGGAAATGGGGAGGAATGGGTATCCCCATAGACGATGAGATCTTGTTCATTTTATTTTTAATTTTTAATTTTTTATAATTTTTTGCTAATTATATGCTCCGTAATTTAAAAGAAGAATAGAAACATGGGGTCTTGTCATCAACGTAACTAAAACAGAATATCTAAAGTGGGAGAGAATACAGTTGATGACATACAGCTCGGTCTTGGAATTGTTAAAGGGTGTCAAACTTCAAGTACTTGGGAGTGACAATGTCGTCCAACGGTAGATGTATGGATGATATAAACAATAAAACTGGCCAGGGCAGGAGAACCATAAAACAAGTAACGTATTCTCTGGAATAAAAACATAATGCGTAAAACAAAATATATCATCTACCATTCAATTATTGAAAGTATCACCACGTACGGTGCAGAGTTGTGGGAACTATATTCCGCGTCATGTAGGAAGGCGACCCAGTTTCCAACCGTTCTGCGCATCCTCCTCCATCACCGCACTGGCAGCCAAGAAGGTGCGTGATTGGTCGCGAGCAGAAACAATGTTTCTCCAAGAGGCTCCACTGTTGACACTTGGCCCTACCCTCCAGGCTTCCCCATCACTCCGCCTCTATGTGCGGAAGTGCCTTCTTACATGACGCCAATTGCAACTCAAATGAAAAAAGAACGGCTACTGTCAGTTGAGATGGATTTATGAAGACGGAATTGTGGATATTCCAGGCTCGATCGTGTTAGAAATGACAGGATCAGAGAGATCATGAGAATGGACAGCACAATACTAGACTGCCTCGAGAGAAAGCACCTGTTCTGGTATTATTTGGCCATCTGCAACGTATGCCAGACACAAGATGGCCGAAAGGAATATGGTAAAGGACTCCTCATCAAAGAAGAAGGCGTGGCAGACCTGCGAGATGCTGGAAAATGACGTCAGCGACGCAATGGCGGCGAGAGTCTTAAAAAAGGAGACTGGAACGACCGTAATCGATGGAAATTGGGATGCGAGAGGCGGCGGCAGTCATAGAAACCTCGCTGATATAGTCGATATATATATACAGGGTGAGTCACCTAACATTACCGCTGGATATATTTCGTAAACCACATCAAATACTGACGAACCGATTCCACAGACCGAACGTGAGGAGAGGGGCTAGTGTAATGGGTTAATACAAACCATAAAAAATGCACAGAAGTATGTTTTTAACACAAACCTACAGTTTTTTTAATGGAACCCCGTTAGTTTTGTTAGCACATCTGAACATATAAACAAATATGTAATAAGTTGTATTGTTGCATTGTAAAATGTTAATTACATCTGGAGATATTGTAACCTAAACTTGACGCTTGAAACCTCCGACGTTCAGTTGCGTGTTGTAACAAACACGGGCCACGGTCACCGAGCAGCATCTACAGGAACATGTTTACGATGACGACCGTGTTTACGAGTGTGACTGTAGTGCACTGTTGTGGTTTGGTCTTGCTGTCGCAGTGTTCGCATGTAGCGCTTGCTGCTATTGTTATTCTGCATTCGTCTTTGCACGCAGACTAACTGTAGTACACTGTGTTACCAGACGTCTGTGATAGTGTAGTGTTGTAGGAACTGTGACCATGGTGTATTCGAACTCTGAAAAGGCGGAGATGATACTCATCTATGGAGAGTGTCGACAAAATGCAGCTGAAGCCTGCAGGGTGTATGCAGAACGGTACCTGGACAGAGAGCATGCAACGTGCCGCAACTGTATGCAACAGGCATGGTTGTAGCACGCAAACGGGTCCGTAACAGGCCCGTCACAGGAGAAGCGGATGCAGTTGGTGTGTTAGCTGCTGTTGCCGTGAACCCACACAGGAGTACACGGGACAATGCGAGAGCCGGTGGACTGAGTCAAAGTAGTGTCATGCGCATACTGCATCGTCACCGGTTTCACCCGTTTCATGTGTTGCTACATCAGCAATTACATGGTGATGACTTTAATCATCGAGTGAAATTCTGTCAATGGGCATTAACAGAGAATGCGTTGGAGTTCTACCTCTTTACCGATGAAGCGGGTTTCACAAACAACGGGGCAGTGAATCTACGGAACATGCATTACTGGTCCGTGGACAATCCTTGCTGGCTCCGACAGGTAGAGCGACAGCGACCGTGGACTGTAAATGTATGGGGCGGAATCATTGTCGACCACCTGATTGGTCCTCACTTCATTGCAGGGGCCCAAACTGCTGCAACATAAATCGCGTTTCTACAGAATGATCTGCCAACGTTGCTCGAAAATGTCCCACTGGAAACGCGTCGACGTATGTGGTATCAGCATGATGGTGCACCTGCACATTCCGCAATTAACATTAGGCTGACCCTTGACAAGATGTTCGACGGGCGTTTCATAGGATGTGGAGGACGCATAAATAGGCCAGCCCGTTCTCCTGATCTTACACCTCTGGACTTCTTTCTGTGGGGTACGTTAAAGGAGAATGTGTACCGTGATGTGCCTACAACCCCAGAGGAAATGAAACAATGTATTGTGGCAGCCTGCGGCGACATTAGACCAGATGTACTGCGGCGTGTACGACATTCATTAGCCATAGATTGCAATTGTGTGCAGCAAATGATGGCCACCACTTTGAACATCTATTGGCCTGACATGTCGGGACACACTCCGTAACTGAAAACGGAAACCTCGTGTGTACCTCACCCCTCATGGTAATGTACATGTGCGTCAGTGAGAAAGACCAATAAAGGTGTTAGCATGTGGACGTAATGTGCTGTTCTAGTCTCTTCTGTACCTAAAGTACATCACCGTTCCCTTTGGATCCCTACTGAAATCGGTGCTCTCCGATACACACGATCGGACAGCGGAAGAGTTGTACTCAAGCGTCAACTTTAGGTTACAATATCTGCGGATGTAATTAACATTTTACAATGCAACAAACGGCACTGATTACGTATTTGTTTATATGTTTAGATGTGCTAACAAAACTAACGGGGTTCCATTTAAAAAAACGTAGGTTTGTATTAAAAAACATACTTCCGTGCATTTTTTATGGTTTGTATTAACCAATTACACTAGCCCCTCTCCTCACGTTCGGTCTGTGGAATCGGTTCGTCAGTTTTTGATGTGCTTTACGAAATATATCCAGCGGTAATGTTAGGTTGTTAGGTGACTCACCATATATGGAACTACAAACATTCATTTCAGATCTCAAAAACTATAAGGTGTCGTGGCAAAACCAGATCATGGCCGAACTTCAGAAAAATTCAACAAATATGGCATAGACTCTCTCCAAAACAATTTGAAGGAATCTGGATAAATGATAGAATCTCAGATGAATAGAAAATGGCCCTCATCCATTCGTTATATACAAAAGGGTCTAAAAGACACCAAAACAACTACAGAGGCATTTCTTTCCTAGACGTAACGTGTAAGATATTCTCTAAAGCCGTACTAAAAACAGAACAGAACTCCAATTAGACCATCAACATGGAGAATATCAAGCAGGTTTCAGGAAAGGAAGATCCTGCCCAAGACACATTTTAAACCTCGAAAACCTTATGGCCTATCATAAATCAAGAGCGAAATCATATGTTATCACTTCCATTGACTTTTAAAAAGCGTATGAGTCAATAGATAGGGAATGCTTCATCTCTATACTAAAAGAATTAAAACTAGACAACAAAAATACAAACATAATCAAAGAAACGCTTACTAAGACTTACTCCAAAGTCAAATTCTTGGAAAAACTCTCTGACTCTTTTGAAATAAAAACTGGTGTACCGCAAGGAGACGGACTCGTTCAAATGTTCAAATGTTTGTTAAGCTTGTGGGACTTAACTGCTGGATCATCAGTCCCTAAACTTGCAAACTACTTATGAACTAACTTATACTACAGACAACACAAACATCCATACCCGAAGGAGGATTCGAACTCCCGACGGGGAACGGCCTCGCGCATCGGACCATAGCGCCAATGATTTTTAACTGATAATATGGCATTTTAGACACTAGATTATAATTTATCGTACTAAGAACGACGTGTTTTTGTTAATTCTTAAGTGGGCTATTGCTTTGAAATGACAACGAGTAATTTACAACAAGAAAATCGTAAAACGCAGAAAGCAAGTTGGCTTATGCCAGAGAGACGTCTGGGCAAGGAATGTCACATGACATCTCCGAACGCCTGGTTTACGTAAAATCAAGGGACGGTATCAAATCGCCGTTATTTTTGCAAATATCTCTGTAATTATGCGAGTTATGAAAAAAACATGACAGATCAAAGTTGTATACAATTTTCTCCTCTACAAGTTCGGTTATTCAATTTTCTTGTCAAATGAACGGTTAATTTACAATTAAATCTCCTGCTGTCAAAATGCCATTTCAAACAGCTTTTTTTAGTGTTACTAACGTATTTTTTATCCGTATTGTTTGAAAAAGGATCTGGTCTCTGGGGCCAACAATTATGTCTGTTGAATTTGATGCCGATCGGTTGAACGGTTCGACTTAAAAATTTGGCATACTTTACGGACAGACAGACAGACATCGTCAAATCTCTGCTATTTTTGCAAATATCTCTGAAACGGTACGATAGGCTTAGCTGCGAATGAAACGACGAGTCACCTATTGTATTCTTCTTTTGCAAGATATATTGCACTACTTTTGCTTTCCCCGAAAAACTATAGAAGTACCAAAAAATAAAAGAAATAAAAAATGGGGGGGGGGGAGGTTTCTGTTCTCGAACCGAGTGCGTCACTTTGTGGCGCATAGGGGAATGCTCTGCGGATATGCAGGGTAGGTGGGAAATAAAATATCGCCCGCGGACCAACACGTAAATCAAAATCCAAAGGCGCTTGTCCCCAGATTGGTCGTCCTTTGGTTAGCGTCTGTTCCCGAGGCTAGGGGCGGCTGAGTAAAACCTCTAGGGCTCACAACCGTGGTTGTAAACCAGTGCCTCTGTCAATAGGAATTACCCCATACATATTATTCTCAATCTTGTAAGAGTGTGATGTGAAACAAACCACCACGGGTGGACAATCGGCCACATCAAAGTGCGCAAACAGATATTCGTGTTCTGGGGAGTCTGCAGCATTGCACAAAGACAAGCCTGAACATCTTGCAACGTCCAGCAATATAATGTATAAATATCAAGTTCCTTAGTTACTTTCATCGTAAATTTTCATCTAAAAACTTAAAAATTAAAACATCTGACAGATACTCTTGTAAACCACAAAATTATCATAACAGTGCTACAATAAACCAGATTCACTGATGAAAAAAAACGTTCATTCTAGAGTTTTCAGAAGATATACATATGGAAGGTGCGCAAAAAAAATTATGAAAAAAGCATCGCACCATGTAACTGGCTTCATTATAGGCAAAAATATTTTGACCCCATTATCAACTTTGAATCACAGTCTGAAAGACACTCCACAAGTACTTGTAGATCTATTAACATATTGTAAGCCATCGGCAATGCACATGCCCACATAAATGAAGAAAATAGAAAAGACAAAGAAAAGATGGAAGGCGCTTGGGACCAGCTAGATTACTTTATGCAAAAAAAAAAAAAAAAGAAAAAAAAGAAAAAAAAATCCAGAAGACACATTCTCCTACTGATAGGGTACTCCAATGCCCAGACAGGGAAGCAGAAGAAATGCAGAAATATTTTTGGAAACTGTCCAGAACAAAAGAGAACTAACCTAAAAGGCATCAACAGATAGAACTATGCCAAGCTCTCAACATGAGCGCCGCGGTGGAGTAGCCGAGCGGTCTAAAGCGTCTCGCTGCGGAGCGCGCGGTTGCTCGCCGTGTCGCCGTGGAGGTTCGAGTCCTCCCTGGGGCATGGGTGTGTGTGTTTGTCCTTAGGTTAGTTTACCTAGGTTTAAGTAGTTTGTAAGCTACGGACTGATGACCACGCAGTTTGGTCCGATAGAATTACAAACATACAACACAACATGAGCCTGAAATCCACAACTTTTAAAAAGCTGCCTAAGAAATATAAAATAAATATTTCTCCAAATCCACATCTAGGTGAATTCCAATTACATCATGAGGCAACCAACTGAAATTCCATAAAGAAATACAAAATGTCAAAGTACTAAAAGGAGCGTACCTAGACTTTCATCACTAACTTTCTAAAATAAAATTCAATGCCAAAAGGAAAAACCGAATCAACCATTAGAAAATCAGAAATTAAGATGCAGGAAGGATAGTAAACTCCAAGGAGTTTCTCCTCGCAACTGAAGACATGCAAAACAAACACTGTGATCAAATAAAAGAGAGCCCAATAACTACATCTGAGCAATTAGCTACCATACCAAAAGCCAAAAAATATGCCTGATCGACAGTAGAATGTGACACTCACTGAAAAAAGAAGAAAACCATGGTGAAAGTTGCAGTCACTGTAAAATGAACATAACTGGCAAAAGTTTTTAACCGTACGAAAATCTGTAAGCAAAAGTCTGAAAAGTATAAAATAATTCCAAAATGAGCAACTCCTGTATGAGATCAACCAACACTTCATCAAAAACAACACAAGGAACTTTTATAAGACACTTTGACACAAAATAACCAAGGACAGCCCACCGATCCTACAATTCCAAGACATAAATGGAAAGATTGCAAACAACTTCAGGGACAGTTGCAAAATATTGGAGGAATATTTCAGAATTCTCCTCAACTGCAAGGAATCCACAGAAAAAATGGACTTTAGCACCGTAATAACAATAAACCTTTAGTCTGAACTACACACCTTCAAGGAACTACAAACATTCATTTCAGATCTCAAAATCTATAAGGCGTCGTGGCAAATCCAGATCATGGCCGAACTTCAGAAAAAGTCAACAAATATGGCATAGACTCTCTCCAAAACATTTTCGAAGAAATCTGGATAAATGAGAGAATCTCAGATGAATAGAAAATGGCCCTCATCCATTCGTTATACAAAAAAAGGGTCTAAAAGACACCAAAACAACTACAGAGGCATTTCTTTCCTAGACGTAACGTGTAAGATATTCTCTAAAGCCGTACTAA
Organism: Locusta migratoria; assembly: GCA_026315105.1. Classification (NCBI taxonomy): domain Eukaryota; kingdom Metazoa; phylum Arthropoda; class Insecta; order Orthoptera; family Acrididae; genus Locusta; species Locusta migratoria. Next base: position 564,771,157 of record CM048755.1, on the reverse strand, counting down.
AAACAGAACAGAACTCCAATTAGACCATCAACATGGAGAATATCAAGCAGGTTTCAGGAAAGGAAGATCCTGCCCAAGACACATTTTAAACCTCGAAAACCTTATGGCCTATCATAAATCAAGAGCGAAATCATATGTTATCACTTCCATTGACTTTTAAAAAGCGTATGAGTCAATAGATAGGGAATGCTTCATCTCTATACTAAAAGAATTAAAACTAGACACCAAAACTACAAACATAATCAAAGGAACGCTTACTAAGACTTACTCCAAAGTCAAATTCTTGGAAAAACTCTCTGACTCTTTTGAAATAAAAACTGGTGTACCGCAAGGAGACGGACTCGTTCAAATGTTCAAATGTTTGTTAAGCTTGTGGGACTTAACTGCTGGGTCATCAGTCCCTAAACTTGCAAACTACTTATGAACTAACTTATACTAAAGACAACACAAACATCCATACCCGAAGGAGGATTCGAACTCCCGACGGGGAACGGCCTCGCGTATCGGACCATAGCGCCTCAACGCGCTCGCCCACTCCGACGCGGCCGGACTGTCGTAACCACTGTTTAACTGAACCCTAGAAACGATGGTTAGAGAATGGAACATGAAGATCCACAGTGGAGTCCGACTGGGAACACGAAACAAAGGCATCAAAGTCAATCGTCTAACCTCTGCAAATGATATGGCCCTACTTACTGAGACCTGGGAAGAAGCAAATGAACAAACCCTCGAACTACAGAATGAAGCCGAAAAATAGGTCTAAAAATCTCCTTCTAAAAGACAAAGATAGTGACAAACATAAATATCCCACCAAAACATCTTAAATGGGAAAACAAAAGGCAAATACTAACAAAGAGATTGTAAAAGCATTCAAATAACTTTGAGAATGTATCTGTTGGAATGCCCTTGGGGAAAAGGCAATGGAACCCAGAATAAATTGAACTGGCATTCCAACTGAAAAAGAAATAAAACACATACAACAAAAGGGCCCCGTCCTGCAATGCGAAAATAATGCATTATAACACAGGAATCAAACCGTAAGCCCTGGCTGCAGCCGAAATACTAAAAAACCGACCGAAAAAACGCCAGACACAATGAGGAAAGAAAGAATTGATTTTTATGGACACAACCTCAGAACGATTAACCAAACAGTGTAACTACTTTCGCCAAAAAGAAAAAAATAGATTTTAGGAAACTGAACTGAGAAGGATTTAAAATAACTACAAACGTTAGACGTAATGCTCCCTGATAAAAGCTGCAAAACTAATAACGAAAAACGAGAAGGAGAGGTTCCTCGCCAAATGATTTATCCAAATCTCCGAGGAAGAAAAGACAGCAAGATCAAAAAGAAAGGCACAGAGCATTAAGGAATCATTGATGCAACGAATCTCAAAGTCGGATGAAACGAAAGTAGAAAATAATAGAAAATGAAACAAAATGTGGCCTGAACCATGTGAGGGAGCGGTTCGGTGACGTGAGGTGGCAGGGATCGTAGCCAGGACTCGGCATTCGTCCCCTGCCCGCTTTGTCTCCACCACAGGGACGCCGACTCCGTGGGTGCTCCGGTGTTCAGCACCAACACAAGATGAGGGAGGAAAATAACGTACAATAAGTAATAAATTAAAGAAACTAAAAAACATTGGAGGAATTGAGAGCCGTAAATTATGGATACTGCTTCAACAGTTCCCCTCTGGGAGCTCAGCAGCGGCTTAGATTTCGTTTGGCGGGAGTGTTCCTAACTGATGGAACTATGCTCTTTGACACCTTAAATTTATCATTGCAAGCAAAGAACATCTAATAGTAGACATGTACGACCAAATCAAAGCGCTGATGAAAGAGTTTCTTCTGTATGACAGGCAAATGGTGAACGTGTCAGTGACCTGCAGCACATTCATAATAACTATAAATGTTCGTATCTTGTGATGTTGCAGATATTCTATCTTCCGTGTTTGCTATAATAAACTGCTATAATAAACACCTTGTTTGATTTAATTTTATCACCCAAATATGTTTCGGCACTTATTGTACCATCTTCTGTGGGATTTTGCCATTAATTTTTGATTTTTTTTTTTTTTTACAAGTTAACAGTTTTTCCATTGTATAGACATTTAGATATTTTTTTTGATTCGAGAGTTACGTTGAATATATGAGGCCTACGTGAAGTTATTGGCAGGATTTAAATGCTGCTTTTACCAAGCAATGGCGAATTTTACAATTTCTCATCTGGAACAACAAAATGATTTTATTTCTGGAACGAAATGATGTAGTGATGTAGTTCTCTCGTGATTGTGGCGAGTACATACGTTTCGTGAAGTTATTTTTTGATTTTTTTTCACTTTCTGCTGAAGACTAACACTGTTTACGCCGTCTCTTGTCGGGGTGAATGTATACGATACAGCCACCACATCTACCATGAGTGTTACAATCATGTCGGCGGACGCAATAATGTCAATAGCGAATTATTCCTTGCTACAACAAATGTTCATTTACGATTTGTATGTGCGTACAGAGTTGGCTCCTATTGTCAGCGAATGCTTGAACACAGCAGTGCCGGCGCAAGCCTAACTGGCGCTCCGTGCCAGCATCATAATTGTCGCGCCCGGGCCCTATTAAAAAAGTTTGTGTAACGAAAAAATCCATATTTTGGTATATGTAGGAACATGATTATGACTTTAAAAAATCTCTCTAAATGTTCATATTAATTTGCTTTGACCAATTTGTAAAATACCAATTTTGCGTTGAACAAAATAAAAAAAGAACACACAAAAGATTTAAAAAACTAATCATTAAAAAATTATAATAAACTAGACAAATCGAACCTTTCTGTCTTCTACTTGCTCAAACGTTTTGCAAGCTCGTGCTCAACAGATATTGTTGCAAGTTCACTTAAACCAGTTTCAATTTGAGAATGAGAGCACTTAGCGACTACAACAAACTTATCACGTAATTTTAAACCTCTATGATTCTTTTTCTCACTGTCAAAATAAAAATATAAAGTAAAATAAAATAAAAGAATTGATGAAAGGAAAGAGTTTTATCGTTTACTACTTTCCTACTATTCATTCAGTAATACTAAACCGTTCGGCATCACGTTACAATGCATTACTTCTACGCCAAGAACCGTATTCGCGAGAACCTTTTTAAGATATTATATAGATATACTACTGAATCTATCTCCGAAATTATTTCATAAAATGGCAGATACTTCAGGAGATATAGCATCATAAACAGTGAGCTACATGAAAAACGTCTCCATCACACATCAGATTTTAATTTATTTTGTATTTACTACTTTATGTACAACACATTTCGCATTTTCCTAATATCCTACGCCATGTACCTGGAAAAATTATATTACTATAGGAAACACTGTTCAAGAGCTATGAAGTCATAAGGACTAAGCTGCGAGTAAACGAAACTACAGAAAGAAAGATGCAGGTGAAATGGCCAGAGAACGGGGCAGAAAGCGATGGACAGAAGAAGAATGAGATGGACTAACATAACACTGAAATAAATTTATATCCGCGCAAAGTTGGGTACAAAGGCTGGAAGAAAAATATTAACGCGCTGCTCATTTGAAACAACCGATACTGGAAACATGTAAACCTTATCATGTGTTAGCTATTTCTGTCTGATTATTGAATAATGGACAACAACCTACTTTTCATCGAAATGTTCAAATGTTTCTAAATCTATCGGACTCAGCTTTTAGGTTATTCGTCCGTAGCTTACAAACTACTTAAACTAAGGTAAACTAACCTAAAGACAACACAAACGCCCCTGCCCTAGGGAAGACTCGAACCCCCGACGGCGACCGGCAGTGCGCACCGCAACACGGCGCTTCGGTACGCACGGCTAATCCGCTGCGCCTACTATTAAGCGCCGTATCACTCCTCTTTTCTTCCCTTAATGTGCATTCTAACTATTGGGACGATGCGTCTTCCCAATTTCTCATGTAATA